>JAYJKW010000100.1:417500-420000 GCA_035084275.1 Hydrolagus colliei
GACACACAGACACAGACACACACACACAGACACACACACACAGACACACACACACAGACACACACAGACACACATACATGGACACAGACAGACAGACCACACACACAGACACACACAGACGCATACAGACACAGACACACACACACAGACACACACACACGCAGACACACACACACAGACACACACACACACACACACACAGAGACACAGACACACACACAGAGACACAGACACACACACATCTGTTCAGTTCTTTAAGCGTGTGCGAGCAATGTTTAGACACGCGTGTGTGTGAGTGATCGACTGATCGAGTGAGTGAGTGAGTGAGTGAGTCTGAGAGAGAGTGTGAGACACACACAGTCTCACACATAGTCTCTCACACTCTCCCTCCCTCCCTCTCTCCCTCCCTCCCTCCCTCCCTCCTCCTCCCTCCCTCCTCTCTCTCGCTCCTTCCCTCCCTCTCTCCCTCCCTCCCTCTCTCCCTCCCTCCCCCCCTCCCTCCCCCTCCCTCCCTCCCTCCCTCTCTCCCTCCCTCCCCCCCTCTCTCCCTCCCTCCCTCCCCCTCCCCCCCCTCCCTCTCTCCCTCCCTCCCTCCCTCCCTCTCTCCCTCCCTCTCTCCCTCTCTCCCTCCCTCCCTCTCTCCCTCTCTCCCTCCCCTCCCTCTCTCTCTCCCTCCCTCTCTCTCTCCCTCCCTCCCTCCCTCCATCACTCGCGTGTGTTAGTGTCACGCTATCTCTCTATGTTCCCTGAGGCTTTTGTGTTACATGTTTTGTCGTGTCTGTCGCCCTCGACACTGACCCTCGAGATTCCGAGGTTTTCGGCGAAAAATTCCCGTTAAAATTTAATATATTAATGTTCCCCGAGTCTCTCCCTCTCTCTCTCTCTCCCTCCCTCCCTCACTCACTCACTGGCTCGCTCGCTCACTCACTCGCTCACTCACTCACTCACTCGCTCGCTCGCTCGCTCACTCACTCACTCACTCACTCACTCACTCCCTCGCGAACAAACGAACGAGTGAACGAACGAATGAATCAACGAAGTGAACGAATGAATGAGTGAACTCACTCGCGAACGAATGAGTGAACAAACTCACTCACTCACTCCCTCACGAACGAACGAACGAATCAACGAGCGAACGAACGAATGAGTGAACGAACTCACTCCCTCACTCGCTCACGAACGAACGAATGAATGAACGAACGAATGAGCGAACTCACTCGCGAACGAACGAATGAGTGAACTCACTCACTCACTCACTCCATCCCTCGCGAACAAACGAATGAGTGAACGAACTCACTCTCTCACACTCACCGCGAACGAATGAGTGAACGAACTCACTCACTCACTCATACACGCGAACGAACGAATGAGTGAACTCACTCACAGCGAACGAATTAATGAATCAACGAGCGAACTCACTCACTCACCCCAAGTCTCTATCTATATGTGTGCGTGTCTGTCTGTGTCCGTCTGTGTGTGTTTGTCTCTCTGTGTGTGTGTCTGTGTGTGTGTGTCTGTCTGTGTGTGTGTGTCTACGTGTGTGTGTGTGTGTCTCTGTCTCTCTGGGAATCTCACGGGTCTGAGTGAGTCTCTGTTCATGTGTTTGTGTGAAATACTGAGCGAGAGAGAAAGAATGAGAGAGACAGAGAGAGGGAGAGAGAGAGAGAGTGTGTGAACGAGAGAGAGAGAGAGAGAGAACGAGAGTGAGAGATAGAGTGTGAATGAGAGTGTGTGCAAAAAGTAGAGAGAATGAGAGAGAGAGAGAATGAAAGAGAGAACGAGAGTGAGAACGAGAGAGAGAGTGTGTAAAAAGGAGAGAGAATGAGAGAGAGCGAGAGTGTGAACGAGAGAGACAGAGAGAACGAGAGAGAGAATGTGAGAGAGCGAGAGATAGAGTGAGAACGAGAGAGAGAGAGAGAATGTGAGAGAGAGAGAACGAGAGAGAGAGAGAGAATGTGAGAGAGAGAGAGAGAGAGAGAGAACGAGAGAGAGTATATAAGAGAGAGAGAGACGGACGGAGAGAGAGAACGAGAGAATGGAGAGGTCCTTTGTCTTCCACCCTCTGGAGCGAGTGATCGTGTTAGGCCCTCGGAGGGAGGAGAGCGAGGGAGAGCGAGGGAGCGACGAGGAGGAGGGAGAGAGGGAAGGAGACAGAGAACGAGAGGAGAGGGTCCTGACCTCCTTGGGTCTGTCCCCGTCGGGGGTCCAGGCCCGGACGGTGGAGATAGAGAGAACGAGGCAGAGCCTGCGGAGAGGGAGGAACGGAGGAGAGAGGGGAGCGAGGGAGCGAGAGAACGGAGGTGCGTTTGCTGGTCGGGGACGGGAGGCATCTCTCGCCGAGGCTGGTGGCGTTCGGCTGGGAGGGGGCGAGGGAGAGGGAGCGAGGGAAGGAGGCAGCGGAGGGGAGGAGGAGAGGAGGAGGAGGAGGAGGAGGACGAAGCTCGAAGACCTGGCTTCTCGTTCGGCCTTGGGGTGAGAGACAGAGAGAGAGTGAGAGACA
>JAYJKW010000100.1:422500-642500 GCA_035084275.1 Hydrolagus colliei
AAAATAATTCAAATTAAATCAGAATAATTCAGAAAAAATCAAAATAATTCAAATTAAATAGGAATAATTCAATTTAAATCGGAATAATTCAAATTAAATCAAAATAATTCAAATTAAATCAGAAAAATTCAGAAAAAATCGGAAAAATTCAAATTAAATCTGAATAATTCAGAAGAAATCTGAATAATTCGAATTAAAACGGAATAATTCAAATTAAATCAGAATAAATCAGAACAAATCAGATTAAATTAAATCGGAATAATTCAAATTAAATCGGAATAATTCAGATTAAATCGGAATAATTCAAATTAAATCGGAAAAAATCAAATTAAATCAGAATAATTCAAATCAAATCGGAATAAATCAGGAAAAAATCCAAAGTTTTCAAAATGATTAAAGTAACTAAACATGACACAAATGAACCACAAATAAAGTACATTATAGTCAAATTCAGAAAAAATCCAAATAATTCACAGTATTTCGAAATAATTGAAATGAAGTCAGAATCATTCATAAAAAATCCCAACAATTGAAAATATTTCAGAATAATTCGAATTAAATCAGAATAGTTCAGATAAAAATCAAAAGATTTCAAAATGGTTAAAAGAACTAAACCTAACACAAATACTTAAAAATGAGTCAAATTCAGGAAAACCCCCAACTATTTCACATTATTTCAGAATAATTGAAATGAAATCTGAATAAATCAGAAAAAATCAAAATGATTCAAAATGATTAAAATAACCAAAAATCGCACAAATAAACCACTAACAATAGAAATTTAGAAACAATTTAAAATAATTCACAGAATTTCAGAATAATTCAAATTATGTCAGAATAATTCAGAAAAAATCAAATGGATTAAAGGTGATTTAAAGAACTAAAAATAATAGAAAATAAACCACTAATAGGACATAATATTCGCAAATCAGTCAAATGCAAAAAAAAATCAAAATGATTCACAATATTTCAGAAAATTCAAATTCAGTCAGAATAATTCAGAAAAAATCGAAATGATTAAAACTACTAAAAATAATAGAAAATGAACCGCTAATATTACATAAAACTTCAAAATCAGTCTACCGGTAATTCAGAAAAAAAATCAAAATAATTCGAAATATTACAGAATAATTGAAATGAAGTCAGAATAATTCAGACAAAAAAATGAAAAGGATTCAAAATGATTTAAAAGAACTAAAAATAACACAAAATGAACCAAAATGACATAATACTTCAAAATCAGTCAAATTTAGAAACAAATTAAAACAATTCCCAATATTTCAGAATAATTCAAATGAATCCAGAATACTTCAGAAAAAAATCAAACGGATTCAAAATGATTAAAATAACTAAACATAAACAAATAAACCACTCACAGTACACAATACTTCAAACAGTCAATTTCAGAAAAAATCTGAATCATTCAAATTTAGTCAGAATAATTCAGAGGAAATCAAAACGTTTAAAACAACTCAAAATAATACAAGGTGAACGAATGATTTTGAGGTGAAATTCAGCAAAAAATTCTGTCACATTCAGCAAAAAAAATCAAATGATTCACAATATTTCAGAATAATTCAAATGAAGTCAGAATATTTCAGAGAAAATCAGAGGGATTCAAAATGATTGAAAAGAACTAAAAATAACACAAGTAAAGAAATAGTATAACGTAACACTTCAAAATGAGTCAAAATACAAAATACAAATTAAAAGAATTCACAGGATTTGGGAATTATTCAAACTTCGAATACTTCAGAGAAAATCAAAAGGATTAAATTCACTCAAAATCATACAAGGTGAACGACTAATTAGCACACGATGCTTCGAAATGAGTCAAATTCAGGCAAAAAATCAAATGATTCACAATATTTCAGAATCATTCAAATTAAGTTGGAATAATTCGGAATAAACCCCAAAGATTCAAAATGATTAAAATTACAAAAATTAACAAATAATTGTACATCATAAATAATGGCTCATTTGTGGAGGGGGGTTATGTTCTTTTCAATCATTTTTAATTCATTTTTAATTATTTTGATTTTGTTCTGAATTATTCTGATTTATTTCGAATTATTCCAAGATTCTGTGAATTATTTTGATTTTTCTCTGAATTTGACTGATTTTCAAACATGATGTCCTATTGGTGGTTTGTATGTGTTATTTCCAGCCATTTAAATCGTTTTGAATCCTTTTGATTTTTTCTGAATTAGTCTGACTTCATTTGAATTATTCTGAAATATTGTGAATTATTTGTTTTTTTTCAGAATTTGACTGATTTTCAAGTTTTAGGTATTGTCATTTTGGTTCATTTTGTGTGATTTTCAGCTGTTTTAATCATTTTAATTTTTTCAGGATTATTCTGACTTCATTTGAATTATTCTGATTTCATTTGAATTATTCTGAAATATTGTGAATTATTTAATTTTTTCTGAATTTGACTGATTTTCAAATTTTAGGTATTGTCATTTTGGTTCATTTTCTGTGATTTTCAGCTGTTTTAATCATTTTGATTTTTTCAGAATTATTCTGACTTCATTTGAATTATTCTGATTTCATTTGAATTATTCTGAAATATTGTGAATTATTTAATTTTTTCTGAATTTGACTGATTTTCAAGTTTTAGGTATTGTCATTTTGGTTCATTTTCTGTGATTTTCAGCTGTTTTAATCATTTTGTGTGTGTCTGTGTGTGAGTGTGTGTGTCTGTCTGTCAGTGTGTGTGCGCGTGTGTGTGCGTGTGTTATTTTTAGTTATTTTCAATCATTTTGAATCCTTTTCATTTTTGGGGGTCTGAATTATCCTGACTTCATTTCAATCATTCTGTAATATTTTCTCAATTAAGACTCATTTTCAAGTTTTTGCTTTTATCATTTTGGTTCGTTTTGTGTGATTTTCAGCTGTTTTCATCATTTTTATTTTTTCTGAATTATTCTGACTTATTAATAAATGATTATATTATCATATATTTGTATGTGTGTGTGTCTGTGAGTGTGTGTGTCTGTGTGTGTGTGAGTGTGTGAGTCTGTCTGTCAGTGTGTGTGTGTGTGTCTGTGTGCGTGTGTGTCTGTGTGCGTGTCTGTGTGTGTGTGAGTGTGTCTGTCTATTTGTGTCTGTCTGCGTGTGCATGCGTATGTGTGTGTCAGTGTCTGTGTGTGAGTGTGTCTGTCTGTCTGTCTGTCTGTCTGTCAGTGTGTGTGTGTCTGTGTGTGTGTGTCTGTGTGTGTGTGTCTGTCTGTGTGTGTCTGTGTGTGTTTGTCTGTGTCTGTGTGTGTGTGTGTCTGTGTGCGTGTGTGTGTGTGTCTGTGTGCGTGTCTGTATGTGCGTGTGTGTGTGTGTCTGTGTGTCTGTGTGTACGTGTGTCTGTGTAGTGACTGTCACAACACCAGTATTATTATTATTTTATTTGACGACAAGTTAAACTTTTGTACAGTCTTTCACAAGTCCCTCTCTCACACACTCTCTCTCTCAGTCCCTCCCTCCCTCCCTCCCTCCCTCCCTCCCTCCCTCCCTCCCTCACTCACTCACTCACTCACTCACTCACTCACTCACTCACTCACTCACTCACTCACTCTCATGCGAACTCACTCACTCACTCACTCACTCCTCCTTCCCCCCTCCTCGCTCGCTCGCTCGCTCACTCACTCACTCACACGCAAACTCACTCCCTCCCTCCCTCCCTCCCTCACATGTTCTTGGGTTTGGTGATGACCCCATCAGGGTAACGTTTCGAGATGACTTCAGGGTCGAGGAGATGGATTCCGTCCAATTGGTTGCCCAGAGTCACCCTGAGGGACACAGAGAGAGAGACACAGAGAGACAGACACAGAGAGAGACACGGAGAGAGACAGAGAGCGAGACAGAGAGAGAGACAGAGAGAGACAGAGAGAGAGACACATAGAGCGAGACAGAGAGAGCGAGACAGAGAGAGCGAGACAGAGAGAGCGAGACAGAGAGAGCGAGACACAGAGAGAGACACAGAGAGAGACACAGAGAGAGACAGAGAGAGAGACACAGAGAGAGACAGAGACACAGAGAGAGACAGAGAGAGACACAGAGAGACAGAGACAGAGAAAGAGACTGAGAGAGTGTGTGAGAGACTGAGAGAGACTGAGAGAGAGTGTGAGAGAGACAGAGAGTGTGAGAGACACAGAGAGTGTGAGAGAGAGTGAGAGAGAGACTGAGAGACTGCCTTATTCTAGCAGAATGCTAGAATAAGGCACATCAATGCATGGCTGGAGAAGTGGTGTAGGAAGGAGGGTTTCTGGTTCCTAGACCATTGGGACCAATTCTGGGGTAGGTGGAACCTGTACAAAATGGATGGGTTACACCTGAACAGGGCTGGAACCAATCTCCTTGCAGGGAGATTGTCGAGTTTTGTGGGGGGGGGCTTTAAACTAATCCCGGGGGGTGAGGGTGGGAAACTGATCAGTAGTTCAAATACGGGAGGGGTAGTAAAGAGGACAGGGGTAAGGGTAAGACGGGAGAAAAATGCAGAGGAAGTAATTTGTGCCATAGAGTGCATGTATGTAAATGCACGAAGTTTGAGAAATAAAATTGGTGAGCTGCAGGCTCAGGTTGCTGCGAGGCGATATGATATTGTAGCAGTAACAGAGACTTGGCTCCAGCATGGGCAGGAATGGGAGTTGAACATTCCTGGTTATAATGTATTCAGGAGGGATAGAGAAGGGAGAAAAGGGGGCGGGGTGGCAATTTTAGTTAAGGACTCAGTGACTGCCTTAGAAAGGAACGAGGTGGAAGAAGGACTAAAAACCGAATCTATCTGGTTAGAATTGAGGAATAAAAAAGGTGCAGTTACACTGTTAGGGGTATACTATAGACCACCAAATAGTGGGGAGGAGATAGACAAGCAGATCTGCAAGCGTATCACGGAGAAATGCAGAACTTATAGAGTAGTGATAATGGGTGACTTCAACTATCCCAACATAGACTGGCAGAATAGTAGAGTAAAGGGCAAGGAGGGAGAAGAATTCCTGAAGTGTGTGCAGGACAACTCTCTTGATCAGTATGTTTCCAGTCCAACGAGGAAAGAAGCATTGCTGGATTTAGTTTTGGGAAATGAGGTAGGGCAAGTTCAACAGGTTTCTGTAGGTGAGCATCTAGGGAATAGTGACCACAATATCGTTAGATTCAGAATAACTATGGAAAGGGATAAGGAACGATCACAGGTGAGGACACTCAACTGGAAAAGGGCAAATTTCAATGAGTTGAGGTGGGACCTAGCCAAGGTGGATTGGAAAGAAAAATTGGCAGCTAAGACAACTAACGAGCAGTGGGCAGCGTTCAAAGAGGAGATTCTTCAGGGACAGGTCAAAAGCATCCCACAAAGGTGAAATGTAAGGCATCCAAACCTCCCTGGATGACTAAGGAAATCGGGGCCAAAATAAAACAAAAAAAAGAGGCTTATGATAAGTGTCAGGCTCAAAATTCAGAAGGGAACCAAGCAGAATATAGGAAGTGTAGGATAGAACTAAAAAAGGAAGTTAGAGGGGCAAAGAGACTGCATGAAAAACAATTAGCGAGTAAGATTAAGGGGAACCCTAAGGTTTTTTACCAACATATTAAGAGTAAAAGGTTGGTGAAGGATAGGGTGGGGCCAATTAGGGACCTAGGTGGAAATCTCATTGTGGAGGCAGAGGGCATGGCTGATGTACTGAATGAGTACTTCGCCTCTGTCTTCACAAAAGAAAACGATACAGCCAATGCCATGGTATTAGAGGAGAGGGTAGGAGAAATGGATAGAATAATTATAACCAGAGAGGAAGTGCTAAAAAGGTTGACGTCGCTCAAGGTGGATAAGTCACCTGGTCCGGATGGGATGCACCCTAGGTTACTAAGTGAGGCACGGGAGCAAATAGCAGGGACTCTGGCCACGATCTTTCAATCTTCCTTGGACACAGAGGCCGTGCCAGAGGATGGAGGATAGCTAATGTTACTCCCTTGTATAAAAAGGGGTAGAAGGACAAGCCTGGTAACTACAGACCAGACAGTCTAACGTCGGTAGTGGGCAAACTTCTAGAGTCCATAATCAGGGACAAGGTAGATCTTCACTTAGAAAGATATAGGCTAATAAAGGACAGTCAACATGGATTTGTTAAAGGCAAATCTTGCCTTACAAATCTGATAGAATTTTTTAATGAGGTAACGGAATGGGTGGATAATGGTAGCGCAGTTGATGTAGTTTACATGGACTTTCAAAAGGCATTTGACAAAGTGCCACATGAGAGACTTATTATGAAATTAAAGGCCCATGGCGTAAAAGGGACAGTGGCAGCGTGGATCCACAACTGGCTGCGAGACAGAAAGCAGAGAGTTGTAGTGAGCGGCTGTTTTTCAGATTGGAGGGAAGTGAGCAGTGGTGTGCCACAGGGATCGGTTTTGGGACCATTGCTGTTTGTAATCTACATCAATGATCTGGACTTGGGTGTACGGAGTACAGTTTCCAAGTTTGCAGATGACACTAAGTTAGGGAGAATAGTAAACAGTGAGGAGGATAGTAGCCATCTGCAAGAGGATATAGACAAATTGGTAAAGTGGGCAGACACATGGCAGATGAAGTTTAATGCAGAGAAGTGTGAGGTGATGCATTTTGGGAGAAGAAATGAAGGGAGGCAATATAGGCTAGATAGTACAATTTTAAATGGTGTGAAGGAACAGTGAGACCTGGGGATTTGTGTTAGTAACTCGTTGAAGGTGGCAGGACAGGTAGACAAGGCTGTTAAGAAGGCATATGGGATACTAGGCTTTATAAATAGGGGTATAGAGTACAAAAGTCAGGAAGTGCTGACTAACCTCTATAGGACTTTGGTGAGGCCTCAGCTGGAATACTGTGTTCAATTCTGGTCACCACACTACAGAAAGGATGTGAAGGCATTGGAAAGGGTACAACGAAGATTTACTAGGATGGTACCAGGATTGAGGGACTTCAGCTATGAGGAGAGGCTAGATAGCCCAGCCCCAGCCCCGTCGCGCGGCTCCGCCCATTTTAGCCCTGTTTGAAAAGCGCCAAACTATCAGCGCGTGGGGAGGCGACGGTTGGAGCTGCGCGCGCAGCCAATGGCTGTTTAATTTTGCTGTCGAAAGTCTCTGAGGTAAGAGAGGCTTCACATTTAATAATAATATAATAATAATAATATTAGTGACGCTGGCGTCTGGCGCCTCAAATCAGTCACGGGACGCGCACCGGAAACGCTCGCTCACTGTCAAGTGTAGTGACTGTGTGTTTAGGGGGGGGTCACAGTGTAGTGACTGTGTTGGGGGGTCACAGTGTAGTGACTGTGTGTTTAGGGGGTTCACAGTGTAGTTAATGTGTGTTTAGGGGGGGTCACAGTGTAGTGACTGTGTGTTTAGGGGGGTCACAGTGTAGTGACTGTGCGTGAGGGTCACAGTGTAGTGACTGTGTTTAGGGGGGTCACGGGTTAGTGACTGTGTTTGAGGGTCACAGTGTAGTGACTGTGTGTTTAGGGGGGGTCACAGTGTAGTGATTGTGTTGGGGGGTCACAGTGTAGTGACTGTGTTTGAGGGTCACAGTGTAGTGACTGTGTGTTTAGGGGGGGTCACAGTGTAGTGATTGTGTTGGGGGGTCACAGTGTAGTGACTGTGTTTGAGGGTCACAGTGTAGTGACTGTGTTTAGGGGGGTCACAGTGTAGTGACTGTGTTGGAGGGTCACAGTGTAGTGACTGTGTGTTTTGCGGGAGAGCGACTGAGAGAAACACAGAGAGAGAGAGAGAGAGAGACGCAGTGAGAGCCAGAATAACAGGGATAATAATCCGCCATTTTCCGGGCGTTTTCTCCCATCCTCTCCTCACCTGGAATCTCCTCACGGGACTCAATGTCCGGTGAAGTGATTGTGTGTTTTGTGGGTGAAACGCGGCAGCCGATGGCGCCCGGCAGCCTCCCCCACAAACAGCCGGGGGGGGGGGGGCATTTTATTATTGCTGTTATTATTGCCGGGACGTGGCTGTGAGTGATTGGCTGCTGTGTCCTCCCACTAACATACAGTCAACATGCTGTGCAGTATATATCCAGTGAAGCGCTTTGGGACGTCCTCCCAATGCGAAAGGCCTGAACCCAAATGCACGGATTCTTTCCTCTGTTTAACAGCCCCATTTGAGGTTACAGTCCCTCACACAATGGCCACTGTGATAAACAGCTCCCATTGCTGTTCCACACACACTCACACACTCACACACACTCACACACTCACCACACTCACACACTCACACAGACACACATACACTCACTCACACACACACTCACCACACCCACAGATACACACACTCACCCACACACTCACAGACACACACACACAGACACACACACACTCACTCACAGATACACACTCACAGACACACGCACAGATACACACATAGAGAGGCAATTCGCTTGTGTGGGCGGCCGACATTTGTGGGACTGTCAGTCGGGGTCAGGTGGGTTTCCAACCAGATGGCTGTCTGGCTGAGCTTCCCTGCTGCTTGTCCAGCTGGGACCTCCCTAATCGCCAGGTATTTAGGGCTTTGGCTGCAGGGTTAACAGGAGGTGAGTGGGAGAGTTTCCTACCCCACCAGTGACTGGTCTGCCCACCCAGGATCTGCTGATGAACCAGGCTGGGGCTGTGCTGCCATCAACCACAACAACAACTTGCATGTATAATTTGCCGTTCAGGAGCGGTAGTGTCCTGTTCACAACAACAACAAATGTGTACAGCGCGCTTCACATCGATAGGACATCCCCAAGGCGCTGGGGAATTGATGTTTTGGAGTTGAGCTGGGGGAGTCAGGATTCGGAACAGTGGAGAGCAATGGCAGGGGAGGCAGGTGATCACATGTGCAGTGAAATACGAGTGTCTTGAGATGTGTGGTGAAGGAGGCAAGGCAAGGAGCGAGGCGGTGGGTTTGCGGTATGGAGCTCCAGACGGTGGGGGCAGGGTGGCTGAATACCTGCCTGACAATAGTGGGCGGGTGAGGCAGGGGCTGTGAAGCAGGCGGGGGAGCCTGTTCAGCAGTGGGAATTGGCAGATTAATATGAGGTTGTAGGGTGGAGGAGCAAGGCCATGGATGGCTGTGAATTTGAGGACCAGGGACTTGATCTGTTTGCTCTGTGTGATGACAAGCTGGTGAGGCAGGGGATAAAGGATGAAATTAGGGTCAGAGTGGTGAGGACATGGGCTGCTGAGTTCTGGATGATCTACAGCCTGAGAGTGGAGGAGTTAACGAGACCAACACGCAGCATGTTTGCACAGGCAAGCCTGGATGACCACATGTATGAGAGTTTGGTCAGCATGAATTGCGAGTCAATGGCAGAACCAGGCAAAACCGTGGAGGTGGGGAAACGCACAGAGGGTTATAGTATTGATTTGGGGAAGCAAGTTTAAGTTTCCTCCGAAGGTTCCTGACTGGCTCAGTGAGGTGATGTACGCAACAGCTACTGTGTGTGGTTTACGGGGTGGAATAGGGAGAAACCGATTATACTGTGTTCTTCATGAGGAACAGGAGGAAGAAAGCGATCAGCCTGTATTCTGTATCAGGAGGAATAGGGTGAAAGGGAGTGAATTGTGTGGCTTTCCAGAACAAGTGTGAAAAAGTATTAATCTCAATGATGGGATTGGACAGTTTATTGGGAGGAACAGGGAGAACTCGATTAGACTGTGCTTCTTATAGTGATCTTAGATGGAGATTAGAGGGACTGTATCTTGTTATTGTGCCCATTCTCCCATTGTAATTTGTGCAATGTCCCCTGTACACCAAGTGTTTGCTGTTGTATACAAGCCATGGTCAGCAGTGAAAGAGTTAACATTGGCACATATGTCAGTTCAGACTTGTTTTATAATGGCCCTTTGTTCCTCAGACTAACTCTACTGCAGATCATATTTCAGGTCTCACTGAAGGCTGGTACAGTTAGTCAGAGGAACAGATCATCTTTTAACAGTATTATAGCACAAATAACACTCACTGTGGGCTTCTCGTTGTATTTTGAATAAAACATTGGTACTTGAACTTATTAGTTCAGTTCAGAGGTTTGTGAAAACATTTAGAACATTGTAAGTGAAGCAAACAGGCAGCCACTTGTCAAACCGGTTCCATTTGTTTTTCCAAGAAGCGCCGCTCCCTATTTGAGAGTCAAGTGTCAGGATTGATTGAAATGGAATGTGTGTCAGTGGCTGAACCTGCCTGTATCACAGGTATGAGCATCTCTCACACACAATCATATAACCAGCCTGGCTCACATTACCAACAGCTTGGTGCTGGTTGGCTGGGAGAGACCAGGACTTGCCTCCTGATTCTTAGTCAGGTTAGAGCTTCTTGAAAGCGCTGGTGTTTTCTAGTCACTGGGGAAACGACAAACCTGGGAAGCAGCAAAGACAATCACAGTGGTCACTGGTGAGCAAAGATCTGTTAAATCTTCTCCTCTTTCACTTCGCCATTTGATTCCCTTTAAAGCCTTTCTTAATTCAGTGTCTTGTGTATAGGGTTTGTTCCACCGGTGAAGATAGGAAATTCAGGGTTTCTCATCTAAGTGTGGTGTATGTTAGTAGGTAGAAGGTTTGATTCCAAGCATGAGGACCTGGGATTTATTCCTGTGAAGGGCGAAACATAGGCTCCACAAACCTCCGTTTACCAGCCGTCAGTAGCAATCTGGTTAAGTGTTGGGCAATCCAAAGGTAATTTAAAAATCACAGCTAATGTGAATTATTTGATTTCCTTGTGTCTGGATAGATTGCTGTGAATGTTAGCAGCTCTGTCAGTCACTACAACAAACAGTGACATTTCCGAATGGTTGAATATGTATTTCTGAGAAGCGCTGCTCCCTTTAGTGACTGTCACACTGCAGGGGAGTTTCTGACCAGAATCAGCCTGAGATCTGTCGCTTGTCTGCACAGAGGTGGGGAACAAGACAGCACAACAGTGGAAATGGGAATCAACACAGTAAAGAACAAGGTAGACCATATAATATTAACCAGAATTTTTATACAGAGCTTTCTGTCGTGGTGGTGATATTTATATCAGTTTGTGATGCCTGTCTCACCTGGAGACCAGACGTTTGCTCGTGTGACGGTACAGTCCAGCCCGTAGAGTCTTAACATATTAATATTATAACGTGATTGAGGATTGTTGGATATATTGTGTAGACGGGGCTTTATATGCTGTGAACCATACGTTTGCTCACGGAGCATATACAGGTCAGCAGGTGAATTGTTAACAGATCCATGTTGGAATACATGACCACAATCACTGAACTTTATGGAATATTTATCATCTTTGCTGCTGGAAATATTTAGCTACTCTTGAAGTCTTAAAATGGCAGTCGGCAAATTATTCATGTCGGGACGTGTCGGATGGTGAGAGTTGAAGCGGCCGCTCCCTTTAATGAGAGACAGATTTCAGAAGCTTTTCAACTGACAAACAGAGGTGGGGAGATTCAGGGCATTTAATTTCCTAGCTGAGGTGTTATGGAGCTTGTCATGTGTTCTGAAACGCCATTGTCCCATTTTAATTAATGCAGTGTCTTCTGTATCCCAAGCGTTTGCTGCTGTATACAAGCCATGGTCAGCAGTGAAATAGTTAACGCACACATTGACACATATGTCAGTTCAGACTTGTTTTATAATGGCCTTTTGTTCCTCAGTCTAACTCTACTGCAGCTCAGATTTCAGCCCTCACTGAAGGTACAATCAGTCTGAGGAACAGATCATCTTTCTACATTATTACAGTACAGATAACACAACACTGTGGGCTTCTCGTTGTATTTTGAATAAAACATTGGTTCTTGAACTTATTAGTTCAGTTCAGAGGTTTGTGAAAACATTTAGAACATTGTAAGTGAAGCAAACAGGCAGCCACTTGTCAAACCGGTTCCATTTGTTTTTCCAAGAAGCGCCGCTCCCTATTTGTGAGTCAAATGTCAGGAGGGATTGAAATGGAATGTGTGTCAGTGGCTGAACCTGGCTGTAACTCAGGTATGAGCATCTCTCACACACAATCATATAACCAGCCCGGCTCACATTACCAACAGCTTGGTGCTGGTTGGCTGGGAGAGTCCAGAACCTGCCTCATGATTCTTGGTCAGGAGAGAATCTGTTGAAGGAGCTGGTAGTTTCCAGTTACTGGGGAAACATCCAACCTGGGGAGCAACTCAGAACATCACGGTGCGTGTGTGTCACTGTTTAGCAAAGATCTGCTAAACCTTCTCTTCTTTCACTTCTCCATCTGGTTCCCTTTAAAGCCTTTCTTAATTCAGTGACTTGTGGATAGGGTTTGTTCCACTGGTGAAGATAGGAACTTTGCGGTGTCTCATCTGAGTGTTGTTTATGTTAGTGGGTAGAAGGTTTGATTCCAAGCATGAGGACCTGGGTTTTATTCCTGTGAAGGGTGAAACATTAGGCCGTTTACCCAGCCTTCAGAAGCAATCTGTTTAAGTGTTGGGCAATCCAAAGGTAATTTAAAAATCACAGCAAATATGAATTGTTTGATCTCCTTGTGTCTGGATAGATTGTTATGAATGTTAGCAGCTCTATCAGTCACGACAACAAACAGTGACATTTCCGAATGGTTGGATATGAATTTCTGAGAAGCGCTGCTCCCTTTAGTGAGTGTCACACTTCAGGGGAGTTTCTGACTAGAATCAGCCTGAGATCTGTCGCTTGTCTGCACAGCGGTGGGGAACAGACAGCACAACAATGGAAATGGGAATTAGCATAGTAAAGAACAAGGTAGACCATGTAAAATTAACCAACATTTTTATACAGAGCTTTCTGTCGCGGTGGTGATATTTATATCAGTTTGTGATGCCTGTCTCCCCTGGAGACCAGGCGTTTGCTCGTGTGGCGGTACAGTCCAGCCCGTAGAGTCTTAACATATTAATATGATAACGTGATTGAAGATTGTTGGATATATTGTGTAGACGGAGCTTTATATGCTGTGAACCATACGTTTGCTCACGGAGCATATACAGGTCAGCAGGTGAATTGTTAACAGATCCATGTTGGAATACATGACCACAATCACCGAACTTTATGAAATATTTATCATCTTTGCTGCTGGAAATATTTAATTACTCTTGAAGTCTTAAAATGGCAGTCGGCAAATTATTCATGTCGGGACGTGTCGGATGGTGAGAGTTGAAGCGGCCGCTCCCTTTAGTGAGAGACAGATTTCAGAAGCTTTTCATCTGACAAACAGAGGTGGGGAGATTCAGGGCATTTAATTTCCTAACTGAAGTGTTATGGAGCTTGTCATGTGTTCTGAGACGCCATTCTCCCATTGTAATTAGTGCAGTGTCTTGTGTATCCCAAGTGTTTGCTGCTGTATACAAGCCATGGTCAGCAGTGAAATAGTTAACGCACACATTGGCAAATATGTCAGTTCAGACTTGTTTTATAATGGCTCTTTGTTCCTCAGACTAACTCTACTGCAGCTCAGATTTCAGCCCTCACTGAAGGTACAGTTAGTCTGAGGAACAGATCATCTTTCAACATTATTACAGTACAGATAACACAACACTGTGGACTTCTCATTGTATTTTGAATAAAACATTATTTTTTGAATGTATTAGTTCAGTTCAGAGGTTTGTGCAAACATTTCAATTATTGTAAGTGAAGCAAACAGGCAGCCACTTGTCAAACCCGTTCCATTTGTTTTTCCAAGAAGCGCCGCTCCCGATTTGAGAGTCAAGTGTCAGGAGTGATTGAAATGGAATGTGTGTCAGTGGCTGAACCTGCCTGTATCGCAGGTATGAGCGTCTCTCACACACAATCATATAACCAACCAGGCTCACATTACCAACAGCTTGGTGCTGGTTGGCTGGAATAAACCAGCCAGTGCTTCCTGACTGTTGGCTAGGACAGAACTTGTTGAAATAGCTGGTGATTTCTACTCACTAGGGAAAAGGCCAACCTGGGGAGCAGCTCAGACCATCACAGTGGTCACTGGTGAGGAAATATCTGCTAAATCTTCTCTTCTTTCGTTTATCCATCTGATTCTCATGAAAGCTTTTCTCAATTCAGTGTCTGATGGTGAGGATTTGCATTCCAAGCGTGACGACCAGGGTTTCATTCATGTGAAGGGCGAAATGTTGGGCTCCATACCTCCTGTTTACCCAGCAGTCAGTAGCAACCTGGTTACTAGGTGTTTATCTAATAATAATAATAATCGTTGCAATTGATATAGCATGCGTCGAAATTTATTCACATCTCAAACCGCTTCAAAGAATATATTGTATAGTGAATTCACTTATATTTCGGGCTGAAATTATTGGACAATCTGAAGCTCTGTTAAAAAAATAAAAACAGCAATTGGGAGTTGCTGGCTTTGTTTGTTTCTGGATAGATTGCTGTGAAACTCAGCAGCTCTCAGCCAGTGAAACTCGCATTGACTTCTCAGTCTCGTTAATTATGAATTTCTGAGATGCGCCGCTCCCTTTTAGAGAGAGTGAGTCACATTTCAGGAGAGATTCAGATCATAATCGGACTGAGATCTGCCACCTTTAGTCTTCATCAGGAGAGAATAGACTGCCCAACAGTGGAAATGGGAACTAACATAGTAAATAACAAAGTAGATGATATAAAATTAATCCCGTTTTTCTGCTGTGTTTTCTACCGAGGTGATGAATATTTATATCAGGCCATGTCTCATGCAAAGATCAGGCATTTGCTCATATGCGAAGTACAACCCAGCAGGGAAAGTCTTAACAGATTAATTAAAAAAAAGATTCAGTATTTTGGGATATATTGTGTAGATGGGTGATCCCCAGTTGACATCCAGCTGTTTCCTCATGTACTATGTACAGATGAGGAGATGACGTGTTGTAATTCATTTGCAGTATAACCAATCTTTAAAGAATACTTATCATCTTTGCTGCTGAAACTTTGCAATACTATTGAAGTTTTAAAATGGCTGTCAGCAAATGATTCATGTCGGGATGTGTCAGATGAAGGGGGAGGTGTGGGGGAGGGGGAAATAGAGAAACGCAGCTTCCTTTAGTGAGAGTCAGATTTCAGAAGCCTTTCAACTGACAAACATACGTGCGGAGATTCAGTGATTTTATTTCCAAGTAGAGGATTTATGTAGCTCGTAAATCACAAGTCTCTCAACTGAAAAGGCACAGGGTTAATTCACTACCACGACAGAGCGAAAAGTTGGTGACATACCTATGTTAACCTGCCAGGAATTAGGAAACTGGCTGTTTGTCGATTGGTTGGTAACTTTACTGGTGTAGTAAACACGTCAAAATAAATAAATAAATAAATAATAAATTGGCAACTTAACCCACGACCATTTTTGAGGAAACCTGTGGGTAATTGGCCCCCAACATATGGTCACTTCACTGAATTGTTTATTGTATGAAGCATCTTGAGTTGTTCTGGTATGAAGTTTATTAATGTCATTTTGAAGCCTAAATGTGGTATTGTTGGAATTTGATGCTGTGAAAGAGAGCTTAATCATATCCCGCCCAGACTGTGCTTTTCCTCCTGTGCTCAGTACATTTCAGCAGGTAAAGTCTTCAATTATTAATATTATCAGTTGATTGAGGATTGTTGGATGGATCTTGGAGAGGGGAATTTAACATGTTGTCAAACTGGGTCCGTTTGATGTTCCAGGGAAGCGCCATTCCCTCTTCGATTGTCAAGTGCCAGGAGTGTTTGAGGTGGAAAGTGTTTGTAAACCCAAAGCTGTTTGTCACGCAGATATGAGCGTCTCGCCCTCACACACCACCATATAACCAGCCCGTTTCACATCACCAACAGCTTGGTGCTTGTTGGCTGCGAGACACAATGAGGTGTCTCCTAACTGTTGACCAGCAGAGAACTTGCTGGTTTACAGCCACTGGGGAAAATGCCAACCTGGGGAGCAGCTCAGACCATCCTAGTGGTCATTAGTGAGAACATGTCTGCTAAATCTTCCCTTCTGTCGCTTCCCCATTTCATTTAAATCTGTTCTCAATTCAGTATCTGATGGTGAGTGCTTATTCCACTGTTGAAGACAAGAGCTTTAGGCAATCTCATGTAAGTGCGGTGAACGTTATTGCATAGAGTAGTTGCATTGCAATCGTGGGGAGTTGGGTTTTGTTCCCGCGAAGGGCGAAGCATTAGGCCCAGCACTCCTCCATTTATCCAGCAGTCAGTAGGAACCTGGTTATTACGTTGTTAATTAATAATAATAATAAAAATAATCCTTGTGTTTGATAAAGCGTTTTTACATGTTATCGACATGTTAAAGTGCTTCCGAGAATCTAGTGTGAAGTGAATTGATTGTATGTTTGTTGGCAAAATTTATGGGGCAATCTAAAATTATTTCTTTTATAAAAAACAGCAATTGGCAGTTACTTGATTTCTTTTATTCTGGCTAGATTGCTGTGAACACCAGCCTCTCTGTCATTCAGTAAAACACACAGTAACTTGTCAGACTGGTTGGATATGAAATTCTGAGAAGCGCCGTTCACTTTAGTGAGAGTCACATTTACGGAGAGCTTCAGATCATAACCAGCCTGAGACTTGTCGCTTGCGTGACAACTCTCTTCCTACGAACCGCCGGTGCTGTCTCTAGTTTAGAGAACAATCAGGCTGACAGATATTTATCGGAGGATGAGTTGTTTCTTCTCTGTGTTTTGTACAAGGAGTGCAAGGCGTCAATGTTAGCAGCTTCTGCCAACCTTCTCCTATCTCAGGTCTGCCTTTATCCTTACATCCTGCTGCAGAAAGCAACCTGGGCCAGACTGGCTGCAAAATGGTTACTTCTGCCATTCCTTTTCAACTAATTGTGGTTAGGATTTCTGGCGACCTCAACCCGTGTCAACAATGTACCCGAAAACTAGCCTTCAATAACTTGCTACCCGCCAGCTTATCCCAACGTCACTACCTAGAAACTAACCCATGTCTCTTGAGATATTTATTCGCTTTAATGAAACACTAAGCAAATGTGTGGCTTGGGTTTTTACGGACTCTGGACATATTGAGATGGCTAATAACTGTGAAAATAGATCTCTATTGTTATCCACCATTACAGTTCTCTGGACAAAAAATAGTGTTGCTCTCGGGAATGATCAAACTAACTTTGACATTTTTGTGAAAATATCGTCATCTAAATGCGGCTAACCTGCTGATCCACTAAAACTATTTCAATGCAATTTGTTTTTAAAAAGCAGGCATTTTATCAAAATCAACATCAATTCATATTGATATGCTGATATTCAGGAGGGATTGCAGGCAAACAGAAATATTGATGGTTTCACATCTGTTTGCGGGGACATGGCTATATGCCATTGACTGCCGCGTCCTCCCGCACTAGCTAACGCAAAGTCAGCACTATGTGTAGCACATCCAATGAAGCGATTTGATTTGTCCGCCTAACGTGAAAGGCTTCAAACCAAACGCACCGATTCTTAACTCTGTACAACAGGTACGAGTCAGGTTACATTGCCTCATACAGCGTCCATTGTGATAAGCAGGGTTTAGACACACACACACACACACACACACACACACAATTCCCTTGTGTGGGCGGCCGGCATGTGTGAGATTGTCAGTCGTGGTCGGATGGGTTTTAATACCCAGCTCGGTGCTGGGGGGGTTGAGGGGAGGGCTGTTAGCCGCTGCTATACAAGTGTAATTATTTTGTTGTTGTTGTTGTATGAGTTGTTCTAACTCGTCTGCTTTTCAGAAACAAACCCTACCATTTTGTAGTTTCCTAACTATATTTAATGTTTTAATTAAACATTAATTTTCCGTGGCAGTCTCCTATGGAACAGGGACTGACTTCGATTTTATTGCCATACATTAGCTGCTGGACTCTGACCAGGGTGTGTTATTAACTTTACAGCCCAGAACACTGAAGCCACATCACTGAGAGGCTCGGGAACCTGAGATGGGAGCTGTCGCTCAGGCAGAGGGGAGAGAGGACGGTCAGTCTCTGATTAGATCTCAAAGTGGCTGAAATAAACCGTTAAAGTTACCACGCAATTCAAACACTGGGAGTTCCTTCCCCAGGTGAGTTGAGCAACATAAACAACATTTGTTGTTGTCGTTTGATTCTCGGTGAAAGTTTATTGTTATTAAATGAAACAGTGACCGAGAAAGAGGTTAAATGTAATTACTCACATTAATTCAATTGACCATTGTAAAAAAACAACACCAACAAAACTACATTGAGAGTAACATTGTATAAGGTAAGAATGGATGCCAAATCTTCTGGTGAATTTTATTGATGCCAAATGTTGTTTCAGCCCTGAAATAGGCCACATTGCTGTTAAATGCACCGAGACCCTGTCTGCCTTCTATATTATTATTGTTGTTGTTCTCTCCTCTGACCTCCCTCTTTATGTGCTGAAGCTCCCAACTCCCACAACGCTGGTTTATAGCTCCTGGCTCCAGCTGGGTAGATCAGGATGTGGAGGGGGGTGGAGAGAAGCTGGGATATTGCAGAATGCTGCTCAGTAGATATCACCCTGTGGGGAATCAGCCTCAGTTATGTTTAGTTCTTTATCTTACCGACCAAATGCCACCATTTTCTCTTTCTGCACAAGCAGAAATGACTTTATGTTATTGACTTTTGAGGAGGGAAAGGCTGAGATTACTGAGGCTCAACAGGGTCTCCTGATCCCAAGTCCAGAGCCCAACCCACAGTTAAGTTACCTAAACATGTCCATTAAAGGCAACATCACCTTAAAGCCTTGATAACGTTTCACTGACTCTTACACAAATGAGGTTCAAATAGCATGAATACAGATTAGACACAGAGCGCAGGGGATGGGTTGAGTTGGGCAGGTGACTGGAATGGGAATGAGGGAAGGTTGAAGTGAATGAGATGACGTGTCAATGTCATACTGGGGTTAGTCTGGTAGTGGGTGGGAAGCCCAGCGATTGGAGGACAGAGCGTGGTTGTGATGTACAATGGACTTTGGCCAGGGTGTGTTTATCACCCTGTTACAGTAGAGGTTCCTGAATCCACATCACTGAGAGGATCAGGAGAGACAGGCACCGACTACTCCGCTCAGTGAGTGAGGAGGAATAGAAGACGGTGAGTTAAATGATTAGTGTCCGCACCTTACATTGTAAGTTTGCTAGTCTGATCACAGCTGCATTTGATCAAAGAGGAGTGTTTGAGGTGGGTCTTGAATATGGTAAAGGAGGGGGTGAGTCTCAGGATCTGTTGGATGGAGTACTAGAGGAAGGGAGTAGAGTGGCTGGAGGCCCACTCATCAATGATGGAGCGAGCAGGGCGGGGAGTGTAAAGCAGGCTGGACACCTCTGAGTAGAGTGAGCGGGCTGATATGCAGGTCATTTGAAGGTTGCAGAGATACTGGGGGTAGTTAGACCATCCAGGATCTGGGATTGGGTCCTCTGTGTGAGGGAAAGGCAGTGGAGTCTGGAGACGGTGGGGTTGATAGGGTCCTGGAGCCTGGAGCCAGAGAGGACGTGGTCGACTGCCGTCGTTTACTTTCTCTTTACCCACAATTGGAAACTATCTTAGATCCGATGGTTCTGATATGATTGACTTTGAAAGAGGGAGGGGCTGAGATCACTGAGGCTCAACAGAATCTCCTGGTCCCAAGTCCAGAGCCCAACCCACAGTTACATTACCTTAAAATGTCCATGAAAGGCAACATTGCCTATTGGCCTTGATAAGGTTTCACTGACTGTTCCACAAATGAGGTTCAAAGAGCAGGAACAGGAGATTAGACACAGAGTGCAGGGGATGGGCTGAGTTTGACAGGTGACTGGAATGGGAAAGAGGGAAAGCTAGAGTGAGTGGTAGAAGCTGTGACTGTCACACTGGTCTGATGATGAATGGGAAGCCCAGTGATTGGGGAAGAGCAAGTTGACCTCACACTGTAACAGTACGAACAGTTCTGAAGGCGTCCTCTGACAGCGCTTTTGCTTGAAATCAACAAGTTCAGCATTGGCCAGGGTTAGTCAGTCCTGTTCCATTTAATTTAGTTGAGACACTTGCAGTCACTAAGACATTTATCAGAGACACCACCACAGCTGTTACCATGTTTTGGTCATTCAGGTTTCCAGTTGATTATGGGATCAATTGATGACTTTCAGCTGACAGAGCTGTCTGTCTGATACTCTGATTCGGGACATGAAGCCAGCGCGGTTTTATCCATCACACTACATTTTGGTTTGAGACTAAACCATGATCTGATTGTCGAAATCTTATAGATTATTTGATACCAGTGTCCTCAAAGGACTATTTGTCAGATAAATTGCTTATTTGCTTCTTTGTTCCTTCTACAGATTTGCCGGTCAGCAAACTGGACTGTAGATTACAGTACTTGTATGCTTAATTGAAATTGTAAATATTATATAAGAATACTTTATCAGGACTTTCTGTGTCACTTTACAGGTGATCTGTGGAGGGTTTTTGTTTTCCTGGAAACACCATGGCCCAGGCTCCAAATCCTCCCAAACCAACAGCCCGCAGAGGAAACCAAGGTGAGACAGCCAGTTCAGACAATCCTTTCACATTAATACAGAGAGAAGTAACAATACCTGGCCACCATTTAAAGCAAACTGTTTTCAAAAATTGTATGTGGTACAACAACTCATCCCATCCACGTTTCTACCACAAATGTACTGTGAATTCAATTTACAATCTATTCTTTGAAGCCATATCTGATACAGTGTAGAAGACGTGAAATGTGCTATATCAAAATACAAGGAGCATTAAAATCTCAAAGCTCTTCTCAAGATATACTGTAAAGTACGTTTGACGGTGTATATTGTGGGTGAAATATGGCAGCCAGTTTGTACTCAGCAACGTCTGTCCCACATTTGAAGTGAGCGACTGAATTCATATTAGTCAGAAGAACTAACTTCTGATTTGACCGTGAGATCCTTACTGCATTCAGGACCTGGACTTAAGCGCTGTGAGGAGCTGCCCTGCATGGAGGGCGCTATAAAAGTGACAGATGTTGTTGTTTGAGTATCTAGCAAAATAATCAAGAATAATCACTGCATTTCATATAATGCATGATTTTGTGGTTAATGTATCTCAAATCATTCGCAGGAAGATACTGTCACGGGAATGATTGTATGTTTTGAGGAAAAAACGCAGCAGCCAATTATGCAAAGCAGCATACCGAAACAGTCGTGGATTGTGTGAACAAGTTATCAATATAACAAAGATGTTAGAGACTATTATCCACGAAAGCAATCTGCTATTCAACTAATGACCAACTTACTGATCAGTAATCAAATGTGTGAGGAGTAAGGAAATGTGTATGAGCTTTTGTCCCACATGGGAATCGAACCCAGGTGCTCACCTCTCCAGAAAAGCGTTGGAGAGTCACATTAAACTGTGATTGAAACAATATCCTAATGCGGGGCTTGAACTCATGTCTTAGTGACTCAGAAGCAAGAGTGCGATCACCGAGCCAAGCGGCCAGATAGTGATGAATTATTACATATAATTAAGATATCATGGTAGATTAAGGTATGAAACTGGTTTTATTGTCTGACTTGTCACCATCAGGTTCAATGGCCACATTCTCCGAGACCCTGGACCTGTACGAGGGATACCAGCTGTTCAGTCTCACTAAGTTTTACCGGGACAGAATAGAGCAGGCCATTGAGGGACATGTGGAAGCTGTCAGCTCAATGCTGACCAGGAAGGAATATTTCAGCCAGGAGCAACATCAAGTAGGTGGTCAGATGGGAACAGCTAATCTCATCCGATATATGTCCCTATGTTTGTAGTGCAAACATGATATCCTTGACATACTTGCTAAAGTATATTGCCCAGAACTGATCTCAGTCTCCATATGAGGCCTAAACAGATACCAGTATTGTGCCTAGGTCTCGACTTGTTACAGCAACAAGAGATCACATACATGAAGCAAAACAAGCAGACACAGAAAAAGAGCATAAAATCGGAAAATGTCTTCAGGATGAAGTTATGACAAAGTGTTACACATTTCCCTGGAATATTACTTCAGTTTAATTCCTTCACAGATTGTCCTGTTCTATAGCGGTTAAATCTCCATCTCACTCTGTGTGACAGGTGGGTGAGGAGAGGTCAGGCTGAGCTGTGACACCCTCTACAATAAACTCACTGTCAAGTCTACCAGTGAATACAATGCATTTCGGTGGCAATTTGTGTCTGTATGAGCCTCACCAACATGAGGAGAAACACCATGACAGAACTGGCCAATCGTGATCCCAATCAGAGCTCCACTTTCACTCCTCTCTTCAATATATTAATGCTCACTCTCTGCAGAAAATCACTGAGCTCAACCGCTGTGGGCAGAAGAGACAAAGCACCAAACGTCTTCTGAACCTGGCGCTGGGGAAAGGTTCCCGGGAGTGTAGAGTGCTGTGGGAATCCTTTATGGAAATGAGGTCCACTTTGCCCAAACTGCACAAAATAATGGCTGAAATACAGGAACAAGGTAGAGCATAATTTTACACTGATTTCATTCCCTAATTAATCACATTTTACCGAAAGATTTGAAAATGTTATTCAGTAAACTAATGCAATGTGCTCTATATAAACAGGTGCTAGTCTCGTAAATCAGCTGATGACTGACCAACGTGTACCAGAGGTAGCCAGCAATCTGAAAGGTTTGTGAGCAGTTTCTAGTATAACCATTTGGTTCATTTATCAAATGCCAAGTTTCAATCTTTGCTTTATACTCTGGGATTTCCAGAAAGTGCCAATGATCTGACAGTGCAATGGGAGGGGACATCAGTTTGATCGTGCTATTCACCTTCTGGCTGCCAACTCCAGCTTTACCATCTAAACATTCCAAATTATTCAAGTTGAGATTCTCCCAACCATACACAAACTAAGCTTCGCCCATCCATCGCCTCCATCCTCAACAGGCTTCACTATCTCGCTGGTTCCTGTAGATTGGCTTGAAGATGCGCAGTCTCCCCTTCATCTTCTGACACTCTCGCAACCCATCCTACTTCTGTAGATTTCTCCAAACATCTCCATCTTCTAGCCACCTGCTCTGCTCCACAGTATGTTGTCTATCTGTGTTGAAATCTAATGCAAACCTCAGAAATCTCAAACCTATCTCTATGATGCAGCCGCCACCCACATTTACAATCCATTATCAAATGCAAGGATTATTATTGTTATTATTACTATCTAGGAGTTTCCAACACTTCCACTGTTCAGCTGCTCCCAACTCTGCAGATACTCAAAGGGCTGAATGGCCTTCTCTTCTCCCTATGTGTCTATGACCCAAAGTCTCCCATCTCCATGATCTCCATCCTCACCAGGCTTCACTGCCAGCTTCCTGCATATTGTCTTGTAGACTTTCTCCATCCACTTCTTATTCTGACACTCTCGCACCCTTTCCTGTTGTTCTGACTTTCTCCCATCTACTTCTTCTACCCACCTCCTCCGTTCCGTAGTCTGTGAATCTGTCATTACTGGAAGCTGATGTGTTCCTTCAGAAATCTGAAGTCTATCTCTGTGTCACAGCCTCCACCCACTTGCACAACCCTCCCAAGTGAATATTCACAGTGTAGAGAAGCTGCCTTCAGGTAGGTGTTGGTGATGTGTCTAACCGTGTGTGTTTCTCTGACACAAGATGCTCTGCGACTGCACAAGGAGACGCTTCGGGAACAAACAGAGAAACTGGAAGTAAACACTATCCTGATCAAGGAGAAGGTGAAGAGATTTCAGTTGGTCGATCGTTACACGGAGTTAACAATAATTTCTGATCTCCGTCACCGGGAACTGGTAGAACATGAGCTGCTGGCGAGAGGCAGAGACCACGAGGAGTGGAGACAGAAGCAACTGCGTGGAGAGCTGGAAAAAATCCGAACTGATAAACTGTTCCACAGCAGCTTCTCTAGAGGAAGACACTTCGCTTCCTCCCAGCAGAGTAATCCTGCCCCTCCCACAGGGACTTCCGCGGTAGTGAGTGGAGTGGCCGGGATTGGGAAAACAACCATGGTGCAGAAGATTGTCCATGACTGGGCCACAGACAAAATCTATCCTCACTTTCACTTTGTCTTTGTTTTTAAATTCCGAGACCTGAACAGACTTCACAGCAGAACATCTCTGAGCGGTCTGATCCTGGATCAGTATCCTTACCTCAGGGATGATGTGAACGAGCTGTGGAAACACCCAGAGACATTGCTCTTTATGTTTGATGGTTTGGATGAATTCAGGGCAAAGATTGATTTCGCTGACAGTTGTAGAGATACAGAGCCTCAGCGCAGGTGCACAGACCCTGAATTCCTCTGCGATGTGTCTGACATTGTGTACAGTTTAATACAGAAGAAGCTGCTGCCAGGATGCTCAGTGCTGGTGACCAGCCGCCCCAGTGCATTACAGTTACTGGCAAAGGCTCAGGTCAGTGTCTGGGCTGAAATCCTGGGATTTGTGGGTGAAGAGAGAAGGCAATACTTCTACACGTTCTTTGAAGATCAAGAGGTGGCGGCTGCTGTTTACAGCCACGTGGAGGAGAACCAGCTCCTGTTCACCATGTGCTACAACCCATCCTACTGCTGGATCCTCGCTCTGTCTCTGGGACCCTTCTTTACAGGCAAACACAGCAACAAACAGCAAGTTCCCAAGACAATCACACAACTCTTCTCCTATTATATTTACCACATTCTAACACATCACAGCGTAAAGACACAAAGCCCACGCGATGTGATGCTGAAGATTGGTGAGATGGCCTTCACTGGAGTCTCCCAGAGAAACATTGTGTTTAATAATGAAGATCTGATCAAATCTAACCTCGAGCCTTCCCAGTTCCTCTCTGGCTTCCTCATGGAGCTTGTGGAGAGAGAGTGCTCAGAGCACAGTGTGCTGTACACATTCCCGCACCTCACTGTCCAGGAGTTTGTGGCCGCACTCGCTCAGTTCTTGCCTCAAAATCCAGGAAATCTGCGGAAAATCCTGAATAACGCTCACAGGGAGGAGGATGGGCGGTTTGAGATATTTCTGCGCTTTGTTGCTGGTCTCACCTCCCCACGGGCAGCTCACCCACTGGAGAAGTTTCTGGGGCCGTTTGTCCGTCAGACAACCTGTGCGGTGATCGATTGGCTGAAGGAGAAGGTTAAAGGTCACATCAGACACACAGACACCGTCACTGGGAAAAGGAAGCTGCTGAACACACTCCACTACCTTTTTGAGTCTCAGAATCAAGCCCTGGCTCAGCTCACACTGGGCTCTGTACAATCACTGACATTGGGAGGTTCTTCCTTAAACAAGGCATTGAGACTGACACCGATAGACTGTGTTGTGCTGTCTCAGGCCATTGGACTGTGTGACACAATACAACTGCTGGATCTGAGTTACTGCTACATTAAGGATGAGGGCCTCCAGCGTCTGGCTCCTGTTCTGCACAAGTGTCAGGAGTTGCAGTAAGTTTCCTCTGTTTGTATCTCTCACTGAGTCACACACAAGGACTGAGGGTGTCCCCAGGATGTTCTCTCTACTCTGGGGGAGGTCACAGGTAGCCTGTGGCCTTGTCGCATGGGCAGGTTTGGACTTGGCTGTTTAGCGTGTGGAGTGAGGGCTGTGGGAATTGAGCTGGTGGAAACAGAGGAGGAGAGAGGCCTAGAGGGGGCAGGAGTGAGTGGCCAACCCAGTAACCTGCAACACTGTGCGGGGTGAGAGGGAGGGAGTAGTGTTTAGCAATGTTACCAATCTGCACTTTCCCTCCGCTCGGTGGGCACTGACCTATGCCATGTTACCCGCCCTCCCTGCTCCACCATCGACCGTCTTGCCTTGATCCTCTCCACAACAACCAGACCTTGGACAGTGCCCTCCATGCCCTAGGGCACTTCAGAATGCTTCACAATAATGGCTCCCGGGGCCGAGCCAGGGGAAGTATGGGAGGGGAAAGAAGTTGACCGAAAGCGCGGTCGAAAAGAAAGGTGTTTAGACGAGACCTGAAAATCAGAAGGGAAGGAACAAGGAGAATGAAGAGAGGAAGGGTGTTCCAGAGCCGAGGGGGTAGGGCGGCGGTCATGGAGGGGGCCGGATCTGGTCGAACGAAGGGATCAGTTACTTATGTGAGGAGGTCAGAGAGGTAGTGGGTGGGCGGGTGGGGGGTGGTGCACAGGTGTGGAGAGATGTGAAAACAAAAGTGAGGATCTTGAAGTCGATCCTCTCCGGGACAGGGAGGCAGTGCAGTCTGGCAAGGACAGGGATAATCCGGGAGGGAAGTTTGGGGAGGGTGAGAATGTGGGCGGCAGAATTGTGGATAAACTGGGACAGGCCCCACCCTGCAGAACTCCATCCAGGAGCCTCCCTCCCTCCATTACCCTATTCAAATCCCATCATAAAGCCATCCTCTTCAGGAATCCTCCCACCCTAATCACTTTCGCTCCATCACACTCAGATCCCAATTCCCTCCCTCCCTCCCTCCCTCCCTCCCTCCCTCCCTCCCTCCCTCCCTCCCTCCCTCCCTCCCTCCCTCCCTCCCTCCCTCCCTCCCTCCCTCCTTGCCGCGCACCCTCCCTACCTACCTCCCTATCTAGCTACCTCCCTCCATAGCTACCTCCCTACCTCCCTCCCTCCCCATCTCAGTGCTCACACACTGAACATGGATTAGCAAGGAATGTGTACATGTAGTCGGAATATCAGCTGTGGTGAAGGGATGGACACGAGAGACAGCTCACTACAGGCCGGAGAAACTCCCAACGATTTATATGATCACAAAGCTCCTATCCCAGATCTCTCGCATCCACAATAGAGAGGAGAAAAAGACAGAGGAATGAATGACTGATAGGGATAGAAAGAGAGAGGGAGAGAGGGAGCAAATATGACGAAGTGAGAGGCAGAGAGAAAGAAGGGGAGAGTGAATGATCAAGTGAGGAGAGAGAAACTACGAAATGGAGAAAGTGAAAGACTGATAGAATGAGAGAGAGAATGGGAGAGGATGTTGGAGTAACTGCGAGAAGCAGACCGATGGAGAGATAGAGAGACATTGGAGAGATAGAGAGCCTCCCTCTCTCCTCCCTCTAACCCGGTCCCTGTAAAGCTGCGAGACCTGACCTGCTGGGACTCTAATATAAATGTCAGTGTTTATCTGAACCAACCAGAACTTAGTAGCAATGTGTGTGTGTGTGTACGTTCAAGTGTCTGGCCCTGGCCCCAGCTCCTGTATATAGATGTCAATGTGTATTGTATTGTTACACTATATTCACTGTGTCTCTGTCTCTGTGTCCAGGCTGGGGTACAATAATCTGGGAGATTCTGGAGTGAAGTCACTGTGTGAGGCTCTGAGGAACCCGGAGTGTAAAATACAGACACTGGGGTAAGTAACAGACTGAGTCGCCAGAGACCGACAGACTCCATTTGATTTTGTCTGTCTGTCTGTCTGTCTGTCTGTCTGTCTGTCTGTCTGTCTGTCTGTCTGTCTGTCTGTCTGGTCGGGTTTAGGTGAGTGTGCACTTGTGTTTGAGTGAGTGTGAATTTTGCTTTTGTTTTTTTGTATTTGGTGTGTGTACACATGTGCGTGGTGATGTGTGGCGGGTGCTTTTGTGTGTTTGTATTAATCGTGTGTACATAGGAACAGGCGTAGGCCATTCAGCCCTTCGAGCCTGTTCTGTCATTTGATAAGATCATGGCTTATCTGAAGCAGAATTATGCCTTTCTATTCCAATTCCTCGCTTTGTCCTCATACCCCTTGTTACCCTGACCTACAAAATATATATCTATGTTTCTATGTGTCTGTTTGTACACGTGTGTGGTTGGGTCATTGCTTGTGCCTGTAGGTGCGTGGGTAGTGTGCTTGACGTGTACACATTTGCGTGTGTGTTTGTTTGATGTGTTTATGAGTATGGTATGGGTGTTTGTGCATGTGCGAGGTTGGGAGTGTGTGTGGGTATGGGTTGTGCATTTGTCTGAAACATTGAATGTCCAGCACATTGGGATGTCCTCAAGATGTGAAAGGTTCTACATAAATGTAACTTTGTTGTTGTTTTGTATTCGTGTGTGTTTGTAAGTGCTGTGTGTGAAGGGTCTGTGTTTGAGTGATTGTTTTTTTTGTGTCTCGTTTTTGTGAGTTTGTAGCGCGCGTAAATTTTTGTGTCTCAGTGTGGAGTGTGGATATGTTTCCGAGTGTTTGTTTAGTGTGTGTCGCTGTGTATGTGTGTGTGGTGTATGTATATGAATACATGTGTACTTTGCAGACATGCATTTGAGTGTGTTGTTATTCTTTGTCTGTGCATCCGAATATGTTTGTGTGTCTGTGCGTTGTGTGTATTTTTTTGGTGTGTATTTTGTGTGTGACTATGATTGTGTGTCATGGATGTTTGTGTACATATGTGTCGTTTGCCAGATGTCGGTGTGCATCTGTGTAGTGTATATGTTTGTGTGTCTTTGCTTTGTGTATGTATGTGCATGCGTTTGTGTGTTGGTATATGCATATGTATCTATGTGTGGTGTGTATTGCTATGTTTGGTGTTTATGTGTATCTATATATATCTTTGTGTATGTTTGTTGCGTGTGTTTGTGTGTATGCGTGTGATTGTGTATGGGTTGTGATTCTGCCTGTATTTGTGTGATTATGTGTTAGCGCTGTGTAAATGTGCGTCTCTCTTTTTGTGCGTGTCTCTTTCTTCCTGTGTTTCTTTGTGCTTGTTTGTCTATCAGTCTGTTTTGTGTGTGTGTTTGTTTGTGTGCATGACGATCGATATTAAGATCCTCTCCCTCGTTTTCAAATCTTTCCACTCCTCTAACCTCCTCTCTCCTCACACCAGCGCCCTCTGCCTTCGCTGCACCTAGTCTGGCCTCGTCCTCCCCCCCGAATCCTGTGCTCCACTCTCGGCATCCGTGCCTTCAGCCATAACGCCCCGAGGCTCTGTAACTCCCTTCCTCACATCCTTTACCTCTCCCACTGCCTCCCTCCCTTCCTCACTCCCTTCGCCTCGCTCACTACCTCCCTCCCTTCCTCACTCCCTTCACATCACCCACTACATCCCTCCCGTCCTCACTCCCTTCACCTCTCCCCTCCTCTCTCTCCCCCTCTCTCTTTCTCTCCCCCACTCCCTCCCTCACTCCCTTCAGCTCTTACCCTCCTCTCTCTCTCTCGCCTCCTCCTCTCTCTCTCCCCCTCTCCCTCCCTCACTCGCTTCGTCTCTCCCCCTCCCTCTTCCCAGTTTCAGGTCCCAGCTAAAGACCTTTCTATTCGACCGCCCCTGTAGTCACCTTTCTCCCGCTGCCCTTGTCTCGCACCTCCGACTCTCTTTCCCACTGTCCTGTCTCGCGCCTCCCTCCCTCTCTCTCCCCCCCTGCCACTGACTCCCGATTCACTCTCTCTCTCTCTACCCCTGCCACTGGCTCCCCCTTCACTGTCTCTCTCTCCCCCTGCCCTGTCTTGCCCCCGGGATGTGTTACTGTGACTCGCTCTGAGACGCTGTCCGGCGTAGAGGGCGCTATACAACTGGAATGTTTTGTTGTTGCATGTGTAGCAATCGGGAGCTGAGGAGCTTTATGTTTAATATCTATACAATAACACGTGGGCAACACAGCTGCCCCAGAATAAAATCTACGGTGTTTTAGTTCTGAGTTAGTGTGTGTGAGCTCACACACTGCAGCCTGTGTCCTGTAATAATAACTAATAATCCTTGGAAATGATATAGCACTTTTCACGGCTTCTAGACTGTGTCTCAAAGCGCTTCCCAGAATATATTATAAAGTAAATTCACTGTACATTTGTGGGTGAAACGCGGCAACCAATTGCGCACAGCAGCGTCCCACAAACAGTCATGGAGTAAAATGACAGGTTTGGTATTTTTTAGGGATTATTAACAGATGTGGGGAGTAAGGAAACTTACCCAATGTCTTGCCCTGACTTGCTTGGATTCGTACACAGTCTCAAGCTTGCAAGGCGAGGGCTCTAACCACTGAGCTAGAGGCCTCTACTCAGTGGGCTACAGCTCAGTGGTTAGAGCCCTCGCCTCACACGCCAGAGACCTGCGTTAGATTCCAGATCAGGGTGAAACCTTAGGCAAGTTTCCTTACTCCACACACCTGTGTGCCAGCAGTCAGTAGGAACCCAGTTGTTAGTGGATTCACCGATGACTTTTCCAGGGGTAATAATACATTCAAACTATAATATTCTGCTATAAAACATACAATAAACTCACTTTAGACTTTACCCTGTGAAGCGCTTTGAGACACCTGGAAGATATGATAAGTTGCTGTATCAATGCCTGGATTATTATTAAATGATATATTATATCTGTGTATAAGGAAACCCCCTCACTGGAGACTCGGACTGTCTGAGGATCATTTCTATCTCTGTATCCGCTTGTGGCTTCAAACGCCTCTTCCTTCCCTGGGAGACGCTGTAGTGAGATACAGAGGGTTATACACACTGTGTTTACTCTGATCCCTGTCTTGTCTCTGTGTCTCTGATCTCCAGGCTGGGCACTGACAGACTGACAGCTGATTGTGCCGAGGATCTGATCTCCACTCTCAGCACAAGCCCCTCACTGACAAAGCTGGACCTGAGCCATATTACACTGGGAGATTCTGGAGTGAAGCGACTGTGTGAGGCTCTGAGGAACCCGGAGTGTAAAATACACATACAGGGGTAAGTAACAGACTGTGTCTCCAGAGATTGTGGGTGTATGAGAGAGAGAAAGAGAGAGAGATAGAGAGAGAGAGAGACTGCAAGAGAGTGGAAGAGGGAGAGAGGGAGACTGTGAACAAGAGGGTGGAGAGACAGAATGTACCAGAGATTACATAAAGAAAGACAGATATGGAAATTGAGTGAGACAGAGATACTGAACAAGACTGATAAAGTGACGAGATTCTGATAGAGAAAGGGAGATAGAGAGTCTGACAGAGAGGTACTGAGAGACAGAGCGAGACTGAGAATGAGAATGTGAGCGAAATAGAGAGAGAGAGACACAGAGACAGAGAAACTGATTCAGCGCCAGGGAGTGAAAGAAAGACGGAGTGTGTGAGAGAGGGACTGAGAGAGAGAGAGAGAGAAGATGAGAGAGTCAGGAGGGTGAGAGAGAGAGAGAGAGACAGAGAGAAAGAGAAGTGAGGGAGGGAGGGAGGGAGGGAGGGAGGGAGGGAGGGAGGGAGGGAGGGAGGGAGGGAGGGAGGGAGGGAGGGAGGGAGGGAGGGAGGGAGGGAGGGAGGGAGGGAGGGAGGGAGGGGGAGACGTACGGAAACAAATAAAGGAAAAGGGATGGAGAGAGAATGATAGAGACACTGAAATAACCCCATGAAGTGACACCTCTCTCTCTCTCTCTGCCTCACTCTCTCTCACCTTCTCAACCTTGCCCTGTAAAGACCTTAAACTATGTGACTACAATTTAAATGTCAGTGTTTGTCAGAACCAACCAGGCCTTACTAACGATGTATGAGTGTGTACGTTCAGGTGTCTGGCCCTGGCCCCAGCTCCTGTATATAGATGTCAATGTGTATTGTATTGTTACACTATATTCACTGTGTCTCTGTCTCTGTGTCCAGGCTGGGGGGCAATAATCTGGGAGATTCTGGAGTGAAGTCAGTGTGTGAGGCTCTGAGGAACCCGGAGTGTAAAATACAGACACTGGGGTAAGTAACAGACTGTGTGAGAATATAATATCCCGAGTGTGAATTCCCCCGATATCTCAGTGTGTTATTGACACTGGCTGATCAGTTGTTATCAGCTGAATATTGTGTCAGGAATCAGTGTGACAGTGTGAGGCCACCAGCCATCTCAGTGATCACACACTGAACATGGATTGGCAAAAATTCTGCTATCTCCCTCCCTCCCTGCCTGCCTGCCTGCCTGCCTGCCTCCATCCATCCCTCCCTCCCCCAATCTCCCTTTCTCCTATCTACCTTTCTCATCCCTCCCTGCCTACCTCCCTGCCCCTCTGACCTCCTCTCTTACCCTTTCTCTCCCATTCTCTCGCTCTGAATCCCTCCAATTTACACCCAGCCCACACTGCTCTCATTTTCTCCCCTTCTAACTTAATGCCTCCCCTCTTTCTCCATGATTCCCTCATCGTGCCCCTTCCCTCTCACTTTCTCGCTCGCTCTATGCCCTCTTGTCTTACCCCCACTCTCTCTATCCCTCAACTATCTCCCCTCCCCATACCCCCTCCACCCTCTCTAAACTATTCCCACTGAATATGTTCCTGTTAAACTGTGATTACTGTTCCAGCTCCCCCCCCCACCTCCCCAACCCTCACCCCGGCAGGTTGGAGTCAGGATCTGTCACTGTTAACTCTGCTGCTCGATTCCACACCCACACCAACTTCTCCGACCCCATCACTCCCAACCTCGCCCGTCTCCATTGGCTCCTCGTCCCCCAGAGGATTGAATGCAAGATTTCTTCCTCACCTTCATGGCCATTCACGGCTATACTCGCTCCCCCCCTCAATCCCCCCACCCCACCCCACACACACTTCTCCGACCTTCTGTGGCTATAAGATAAATGATATAAATGTCAGTGTTTGTCTGAACCAACCAGGACTTAGTAACGATGTGTGTGTGTGTGTACGTTCAGGTGTCTGTCCCTGGCCCCAGCTCTTGTATATAGATGTCAATGTGTATTGTATTGTTACACTATATTCACTGTGTCTCTGTCTCTGTGTCCAGGCTGGGGAGCAATAATCTGGGAGATTCTGGAGTGAAGTCACTGTGTGAGGCTCTGAGGAACCCGGAGTGTGTAATACAGACACTGGGGTAAGTAACAGACTGTGTGAGAATATAATATCCCGAGTGCGAATTCCCCCGATATCTCAGTGTGTTATTGACACTGGCTGATCAGTTGGTATCAGCTGAATATTGTGTCAGGAATCAGTGTGACAGTGTGAAGCCATCAGCCATCTCAGTGATCACACACTGAACATGGATTAGCAAGGAAACTGCTCCCTCCCTCCCACCCACAGCTCCCCCCTCCCTCACTCACTCACTCACTCACCCATGCACGCACACACCCACCCACCCACTCACTCACTCACTCACTCACTCACTAACCCACCCACCCACCCACTCACTCACTCACTCACTCACTCACTCACTCAAGCACGCAAGCACTCGTTCGCTCGCTCGCTCGCTCTCTCCTTCCACCAGCTCCCTTCCTCCCTCCCACAGCTCCAATCCTGGCTCCCTGGCTCATTCTCTCCCTATTGCAGCTATCTCCCTCGCTTTCCACTTCCCACTCCATCCCCCAGCTCCCTCCCTCTCTCTCTCTCCCTAGCTCACTCGCTCCCTTTCCCCCTTACTGTTCCCCAGCTTCCTCCCTCACTCTCCCACTTCCTCCCTACCCCACCTCTCTCTGTCACTCCACAGCTACCTCCCTCCCAAGCCCTTCGCGATCCAATCTCTCCCCCTCCCTAGCTCTCTTCCCCAGCTCCCTCCCTCCCAAAGCTCCCTCTCTCCCTTCTTCCAGCTCTCTCGACCCTCCTCCCTCACCCAGCAACCTCAGTCCCACAGCTACCTCTCTCCTTACCCCACGCCCATCTCTCTTTCTCTCCCTCCCCAGCTTGCTCACTCCCATAGTTCCTTCCCTATTCCTTCTCGCTGCCTTCCCCCCTTGCTCCTATTCCCTCCGTCACTCCCTCCGTCACTCCCTGCCTCCCTCGCTCCCATTCTCTCCCTCGATCACTTTATCACTACTATCCTCTCCCTCTCTTCCCCAGTTCCCACCTCTTCCCTTCCCTCCCTCCCTCCCTCCAACCCTCCCTCCCTCCCTCCCTCCCTCCCTCCCTCCCTCCTTCCCTCTCTCCCATTCTCTCCCTCTCTTCCCCAGCTCCCACCTTCCTTCCTTCCTTACTTCCTTCGCTCCCATCCTGCCCCCCTCCCTCCCTCCCACACCACTCCCTCCCTCCCTCACGCAGCATGTCCCTCTCTTCCCCTTCCCTCCCACAGCTCCTTCTATCCCATTCCATCACCCCGTGCCCCACCATCCTCCCCCTCTCCCCCAGCTCCCTCCCTTCCTCCCTCTCTGCCCGGGCTCCCTCCCTCCCCACCCGCCAATGGTCTACTCTCTCCCCCGTCACCCATCACAGTCTGAGACACTGTCTGTCCAGCTCCTTGGGACGTCCTCCCCACATGTCATATTGTTGTTGTTGTTGATCCCTGTCATGTCTCTGTGTCTCTGATCTCCAGGCTGGACAGTAACAGTCTGACCGATGGCTGCACTGATGATCTGGTCTCCGCTCTCAGTATAAGCCGCTCACTGAGGAAGCTGGGCCTGAGGTCTAACTCCTTCACAGACGCCTCTGTCCCCGCTCTCCGCCGCCTCACACTGACCTGCACCAGCCTGGGGAGCATCAGGTGAGTGTTTGTGTCAGTGTTTAATGTGATAAACACACAGAGAACGGGGCTGGGTATCAGTATGGAGACAGTTTGAGGGGATTTATTGATGGATTAACCTGCGAGTGAAGAGTTTCCAGTTTATATTGTGATCAGATGGTTATTTGCTGTTTAATGTGTTTCAGGCTGTGGGAGAATCAGTTCAGTTCAGACGGACAGAGACAGCTGAGGTCACTGGAGGCATCCAGAGCTGGGCTGACAGTGTATGTGTGATAGTGACTGAGGCAGTGACTGTCCACACAGTGTGTGATATGTAATACATTGTGTACACTGTAGTGACTGGTTATTAAAGGTGTCATTCCTGATCCCTCTCCCATCAGCCTGTCCACTGTGTGTGTGTGTGAGAGAGAGAGAGACACCAAACACACAGTCACTACACTGTAGCCTCCCCGGAAACACACAGTCACTACACTGTAGCCTCCCCGGAAACACACAGTCACTACAATTCAAGGGGGTTAAACACGCCAAAGTCCGGGATTATTATTATTATTATTATACCCACGGCCTTTTTACCTCAGACACGATTTGGCGCCCAAACCGAAGCCGCAAACGCGTGGGAAAGGTCGGGAAAGACGTTGGCTGCGCGCGCAGACCCAAACCCCCCGAGCGCTGACAGTTTGGCGCCTTTGTTTGCATTTAAAAAAAACTCCTGGTAGAAACAGCGCGGGGCGGGGGCTCAGTGCAGGAGGCGACGCAAGAGTACCGATCAGCACAACGCTCCTTGTGTACAGGCGTGCCACGTGGGGGGGGGGCTGATGAGTGGACAGGCGGGTCACGTGGGGGGTGTGGGGGCTGGTGATAGTACAGGCGGGTCACGTGGAGGGTTTGCGGGCAGGTGAGTGGACAGGCAGCCAGGTGACGTTTAATTACCAGCTGGAAAGTCATCTTTTTTTACAGACAGACTCCGGACAGGCGGGTCACGTGGGGGGAAAGGGGGCTGGTAGGTCACGTGGAGGGGGCGCGGCTAGCGGATCACGTGGCGGGGACGGGGATTGTGGATCACGTGGGGGGAAAGGGAACTGGTGGATCACGTGGCGGCAGAGAAAGGAGGCTGACTTGTCACGAGTTAGGGGGAGAAGGGGAGGAGTGAGGACAATAGGGAGGGTGGTGGTGGGGGGGGAGTGTTCAATTATCTCCTCTCTCCCCCTCCATCCTCTCCTCCACTCCCATCTTCCCCCTCAAACCTCCACATCACCTGCTTGCTGTCTCCCCACTCTTTCTCACTCTTCTCTGTTTCTCTCCCTTGATCATAGACCTACTTTCTCATTGTCTCGATCTCAGACTCTTCTCCCCCATGTCTCTGACCCCAAACATACAGTTACTACACTGTACCATCCACCCACACACACAATCACTAACCTTTACACTCCCCCAAACACACAGTCACTTCACTTTACACCAAACACCAAGTAAATACACTTTACCCTCTCCTCTCCAAACACACAGTCACTAAACTTTACCCAGGTTTTTTGGTAAACACCTGTAAGATGAGTGGGAGCCACAAATATATCTGATGCTTTGTAGTCTTTGTCGTCTCAAATTGTAGTCTCATTATGTTGTCTCATAAGTGTAGACATAAGATGTTCACCCCGACGTGATAGATACTCTAGGAATCTCATTGTGTTGTTGGAGTTAGTGTTCACTGCCCAGGTTTCCACAACAGCGACAATGTTTGTAACAGCATTTCCACAGCACCTTTCGCATCTGGAGGGCCTCCCAAAGTGCTGAGCAGTCAAGGTTTGAGCCTTAATTTGAGGTTGGATTCAGACGTGTTGGTGCTGGGGGGGGGGGGGCAGACCTGAAAACGTCAAGAGACAGATGTCTGAAACAAGCCTCCTTACTCACTTGAGTGTTTTTGATATGTTTTAATCCGCAAAGGGAAGTGGCCAGTACCAGGATATACAAAAGGAAGGAAGGACATCCTTTCTGTCCGTTTTCTCTTTCTTTTGTCACATATTTCACACTCACCGCTGCCTTAACAACATTCACAACATTTTCATATTCACTCTGACACATACATATATTTCATTTACCTTTCGTACTCATTCGGAAAATGAATGTTGGAATAGTTTCCATTAAAACAAACTGCAGCCTTGACACCCGCATCCTCCTGACATGAAAGGCAGGATAAAAATTTCATTTGTTATTGTTGAGACAAGAACCACTTGCACTTGTATAGCATCCTCCACGCAGCAGCTCAGGGCTTGAAACATGACCAGTGTGAAAGAGACGTGTGAAAGAGATGCTGTGGCATCAGGCACTGGTTCATTGCAGTCTGTAAGGTAGAGACGTCTCTCCCAGGCCAGACTTCACAAGGTTACATTACATCTCGTGTCAGGCTGGCAGGCAGTCGCTACTGATTGGGTGAACCAGGCAGTGATCATTGTTGGCCTCTGTGGCTGGTGGAGCAGAATGGCGACTGATGGCCGGGCAAACTCGGCCACATCCTGGGCCATCACTCCCCTCGACAAGAGAGAAATAGAGAATGTAGCAAATGGACAGGTTCCTTCTGCTCAGGGCTTAGAGGAAGCTGCGGACTCCATCCATCATTCCTGGATTGTAGTTACACAAAAAAAGCAGCTCCTGTTTCCCCTCCTCTGTGTGAGCTGTGGGCACGTGGAAAGGCAGTGAGAGAATTAGTCTGTGAGGCGGCGGAATGAATTCCAACAATCCCAGCTCTCTGCACTGTATTACACAAAGCTTATTTGATTGTGGTTTTCAAAGATCGGAGAGCATTTGCAACAAGTAAATGGGGGGAAAATACAGACTGGTGTCAAAAGAACCAGAGAGGATGCAAGGAGTAAATAGCTTTGTCCCCCAACTCCACACTAATTCCTCGCTCAGTACCTTTCTCATGCTGGATCCACTTGCGTTCCACATAGTACTGATAGCAACTTTCAAACTCTTTCTCATTGTAGTTCCTAACTTCGATTGGAACAAAACGGTCCAAAGTGATAAAGCCTTCCTGCAGAGGTTACAGTGTGTTGGGGGGAGATAAAGGAGAGAGATAGACGGGAACAGTGTCAGTCATGGGCGGAAGATGTAACAGCAACAAAATACATGCGCACAGTGTGTTTCATGTCCGCAGGAGGTCTCAAGATGCTGAACGCAAGGTATGGTCGCGAACTGGATGGCAGGGAGGGTGACCGAAGTCAGAGTCAAAGAGGAGGGTCTTGAGGCTTGTTTTGAAGGAGGCGAGGCAGAGGAACTGTGGGATGGAGGGAGCGAGGCGGAGGGAGACTGTGGGATGTAGGGAACGAGGCAGAAGAATTGTGGTATGGAGGTGGCGATGCAGAGGGTCTCCAGGATGGAGTTCCAAAGTGTAGGGTGCAGGGATGGAACTGTGACAAGAGATGAAGAACAGTGACCTGATGAGATGTAGCCCAGTGACTGGCTCCTTGGCATTACTGATTAACAATGTGTGAAAGCGACTGGATTTGCAACAACGACCCTTAGGCCTCCCACTGCGAGTGAGTAGCTGGGTTCTCAGGGAGGTTTGGGTGGAGCTTCAGTCAATCTGGGCACAGAATGCTCACCTTTCTAAGCAGATGTTGGGGTAGATGAGACACGTGGGAGGAACCCAATGCCCCAGTCTTGGTCAGTGTCATCACCACAGCTCCAGCACACTGCAGCAGGTAACACAACAACAAATAAAACTTATAGAGCGCCTTTCACGTCGGGAGGATGTCCCAAGGCACTGCACAGGAGGCGTGTGACCCGAGCTGGGAGTGGAGTGATTGGGAGGGGGTAAGAAACGTACGGCAGGTCGAAGAATTAGGGGGGGAACAGAATGCACGGTCGAAAAGGAAAGACTTCAGACTGGCCTTGAAAGAGGAAAGGGAGGAAACAAGGCGGAGGGATTGGGGGATGGAATTCCACAGGGTGGGAGCGGAGAAACTGAAGGCCCGGCCTCCAATGGTGGGGCGGTTCGGGCGAGGGGCTTGGAGCAAACCAAGTCCTGCTAAACGGAGTGTCCGGATGGGCTTATAGGGGGAGAGTAAACCGGATAGATAGGGCTGGGCAAGGCAGTGTAAGGCCTTGAAAACGAGGACAAGGATGTTGAACTCGATCCTCTGGGGAATGGGGAGCCAATGGAGACGGGCAAGGGTGGGGGTTATGTGGTCACGGAGGTGGGTGCGGGATAGTACAAGGGCTACAGAGTTTTGGATGATCTGCAGCCTGTGAATGGAGGAGCTGGGGAGGCCGACAAGGAGAGAGTTTCTGGAGTCCAGCTATGTTAGAATAGAATAATAATCCTTACATTTGACGCAGCAGCTAATCACTTTCAAACGTCTCAAAGCGCTTCACAGGATACACTGTAAAGTGATTTGACTGTACATTTTATGGGCAGACACACAGTGCTCCAAAATAATGTGCACACATGCATACCTAAACGCGTACATACACACCACACACACACACGCGCATACACACAGAGCATTGGCACAGGGAGTGTGTGGTGCTGTAGGGAGAGGCTACTTTCTCAGACTCTCACCCAGTCATTGTTCACCAGCTTCTTCAACTTGTGCATCAGAGTCAGCTCGTGTGGAAAAATCTGTGCAAAGAGAGTGTCCTGAAACTGGGGAAGGAGGGGGTAAGGCCATCAGAGAGCGTTCAGAGGTTCAGGATGGAGTGGCTGCCACTGATGGTTGAACTGAAGGCATATGGGACAAGTCAGTTAAGTGGAGGTTGTGGGTTAGGTGAGTAAGCAGGTCGAAGAGGTGGCGAGATGCCAGGGCATGAAAAGATTTCAAAACGATGGAGATGAACTTGAAATAGATGCGTTTGATGATAGGAAGCCAGTGGAGCCTGGCAGGGTCTGAGGTGATGGGCGAGAGAGCTTAGTGTGTGGTAGGGAAGCCAGTGGAGCCTGGCGAGGGCTGGGGTGTTGGGGGAGAGAATTTAGTGTGTGATAGGGAGCCAGTGGATTCTGGCGAGGGCTGGGACAAGAATAGGAATCAGGAATGTGAGGCAATACCTGGCTCCTATCCTCCTACCTCATGGTGGTGGGTCCCCAGAGGGCATTGGCCCCGTCGATGGCCACCAGCAGGCGGTAGGTGTCTGGCGAGCTCTGTCCCTTCAGCTGCTTGAACAGGACTCCTACTGCATCACTCGCACTCTTTGCCCTTGTCAGTCCCTGCAGCGAGACGTCAGCTCAATCACAACACACACAGACACACAAACAATAACTCACTCATCTCACCCTCCTGGCAGCAGTGAAGGCATCGACTTGATCTGATGCTTAGAACATGAAAACATCTCAAAGTGCTTTCAAGGGAATTGTTGTCATCAGGGGGACTTTTATTTTCAAATAAGCAAATGCAGCAAACAGCTGTGAAGTGAATGAGCTATTTATTTAGGGAATTGTCAGTCAGGACACAGGGAGAGAGAGAGAGAAACATCCTTCTCTTTACCGACAGCGCCATGGGAGATCATTTAACTTCTGACAGGGAGCGAGGTTTAACATATCAACCAAAGGACAGAGCCTCCCCCAATAAGGCTCTCACTGCCACCAGCATCAGCCGAGGGTATGAGCTCAGAATACTCAGCATTGACCTCAGAGGCCAGAGCTTAATGAATGAGCCAAGGAACAGGAAAATTACATTTGTAGAGCGCCTTTCATGCCGGTAGGACGTTCCAAGGCTCTGGACAGTCAGTGGTCAGGAATTGAGCATGGGGTGGGGGGAGGGCGGAGGAAGACCTAAGAAGACCTTTTTCTAGCCCCCCCGACCTTGTCCCCCCATGCGTTCTGACGATTCAGTGTGAAGCCCCTCACCCAGTTACCTGTTCCACCACTTCATCGAGCGGCCTCCCCTCCTCTGTTGCCTCCCGCTTGCTCCAGATGTACCTTTGCCGGGTTTTTATCTGTTCAGACAAAACTTGAATTAGATGTTTCTTCAGTTGCTTCAACGAGATGTTCAATCGTGGAGAAGTTTTAATTCCCTGTTAATTTAGAAGTTGTTATAAAACGATAAGAATGGATACGAAGGACGTCCCACCAATCCGGAGTCCTGAAACAGGCCTAAAAGGAGTCAAGGGACTGTGGGCTGGAGGTCAGACACATAGGGTCATGGCTAATTGACAAAAACAACTATTTTGTTATTACTTCCTTTAAGAAGCACTCGTTTGTAATCTTGAAATTCTTGAGCCAGATGGAGGCCTCAATGGTCTGGTGTCAAATCGAGCTGGATTGTAGGCCGACTGGAGCAGCTCTTTACGGCTTTTCACCCATATGTAAGCTGTCACATGGGGAAAAACACAAGAGAATTACTGATACTCAGCCTCACCCTTGTTTTCAAATCCCTCCACTCCTCTGCAACCCTTTACCTCTCTGACCTCCTCTCTCCTCAAACCAGCTCCCGTTGCCTTCGCGCCACTGGGTCTGGCCTCCTCCATGTCCCCCCCGAATCCTCTGCTCCACTCTCAGCGGCGTGCCTTCAGACACTATGCCCTGAGGCTCTGGAATTCCCTTCCTCACTACCTTCGCTATCCCCCTCTTTTCTCAGTATCAGGTCCCGGCTGAAGACCTTTCTCTTCGACCGCGCCTTTGGTCACCCTTCTATCCCTGCCCCTGGCTCGGTCCTGGGATCGACTATTGTGAAGCGCTCTGAGACGCCGTCCAGCATAGAGGGCGCTGTATAAATCAAAGTTGTTGTGGCTGTTGCTCAGCTACAGACACAATTGCAATCTCGTGAGTCCCCCATCAATACATATCGATGGTTTTAGGTGGTGTAGTTATAGAGTTCAGACACACAGCCAGAAAATCTCATCAACTTGGAAAAAAGATGGAGCCAAGGTCAACTACCTTGTCTGACATTCTTGTTAGCGCCACCAGAGACACACAGCTTTATAGCACCAGTGGGTGGCCGTGAACAGCAACATGCCCCTATTGTCAATCATGTCCTGAAACACCAAGAGTAATGACTGCCCTCGCGCCCACCAGCCCAAGCCTTCTCCCCATTGCTACCATTGTCTGGACAACTACACATATCCAATCCAATAACATGGGCTGCAACTTACCATCTGGGACTTGGAGAACAAGCCAGTCCTGCTTGGAACAGTAATGAACAGCGTTGCAGAGTGTGCGTGTTTTCCCACAGCCTCTCTCACCATCTGAAAGCCGAGAGGTCAAGGAAAGGACCTGGGACATTGAGACACATTGATGGATTCCACCTTACACAGCGTTCCAGCGGGTTTGTTTCTTGAGGGATCATTATCAGACATGTGGAGTAAGGAAACGCTTTGCCGGGAATCGCACCCAGTTTTGTAGTGAAAAGGATATAGATGAGGTAGCGGATGGCAGGGTACGAAAAATTGGTCGCTTTCAAATAACTGGCGAGCTCCAGTGCTGGCTGCCTGACCACCAAACATGCCACTCCAAACGACTTCATCTGCAACACAACAGAGAGAATCACATGCCTCCTTCACTCCTGTCTGAAACAGAGAGAAGCAAGCACACACTGAGACATAGAGGGCACGTTATATCAGATACACGCTACACCAGCAGTGTGAAATAGGGAGACACACACACGCACAAGAGTGAGAGACAGAGAAAGCTACGTAAGGTGAAACAGGAAGGGTTTGCACAGCGAGAGACAAGAGAGGATAGTCACAGAGACAGATAGGATACACACAGCATCAGATACCTGCCTCACTAACAGCCTAAAACAGAGACATACGCACACCATAGATAGAGACACATATCACACACACACACGATAGCGAGAGAGGCAATGGACTGGACATTGTGGCTGTACCTGTAGCTGGAAGCGCCGTGGCAGGCCGTGAGGGAAGGTAGATTTCAGGTCACTGGGTGGGATGGTGTAGTGCAGCCCCTCGTGGAGTGGCTGGTGATTTGCCTGCGAATAAACCCCGCGTTACACTATCATTTAACACTGTCACTGCACAGCGGAGCTTTCCTACCCAGAGATACACACGGTGCAGGGCGTGTCACGTGTTTTGTACGTGTGCTTGTTTGCATTGTGTGTTGTGTGTATGTGTGTTGTGCGCGTGTGACTTACTGGATGTGTTTGGTCCCTGAACACAGCTCTGGGAGTTTCTGGGGCCGAGTCCCTCTGCACCGCGGCATGCGCCTCCCACGAGCGGGGGCTGCAGTGAAGGAAACGGGCACGGCAGGCCTGGGGGTAAACAGCAACAATGACTTTGCAAACAGCCACAGGATCTTTAACAGGCGTTTGAGCAGGTACGGAACACACGTCCTCCCAACGTGAACGCGCAGTGTAAATGTTACACTGGATCATTGGCACAGGACCCACTGTTGTAGCAAACTTGGCCATTTTCCTCAGGCATTCCAGCGGCATCACTCCTGCAACACACACAGAGGCCATTTCATTCCAGCTGCTGTGTAACTGCATTATTTACCCCCAAGACAACACGAGTCTCCCCCCCCCCCCCCCCCCCCCGCTGGCACAGTGTCACAAAATCCAGCTAATCCAAATCTCTGCTGCCCGCATACTCACCCGCTCTAAGCTTCGCTCCCCCATTACCCCATTCCTTGCCAGACTTCACAGGCTCCCTATCCCAGAGAGGATCGACTTCAAGATCCTCACCCTTGTTTTCAAATCCCTCTACTCCTCTGCACCCCCCTATCCCTCTGATCTCCTCTCCCCCCAAACCAGCACCCGCTGCCTTCGTTCCTCTGGGTCTGGCCTCCTCCATGTCGCCCGAGTCCTCCGCTCCACCCTCGGCGGCCATGCCGTTAGCGACTACGCCCCGAGGCTCTGGAACTCCCTTCCTCAATCGCTTCGCTTCGCCCCTCACTCTTCCCAGTTGCAGGTCACAGTTGAAGACCTTTCTCTTCGACCGAGCTTTTGGTCACCTTCCTGCCCCTGGCTCGATCCCGGGATCCGCTACTGTGAAGCGCTCAGAGACACCGTCCGGCGTGGAGGGCACCATATAAATCGAAGTTGTTGTTGTTGTAATAAAAGAACAATATTAATTTGGTAACTCAATCCACATCGTTTTGTTAGACACAGAGAACTGTGAGACACGGAGGACTGTGTGTGTCACTCTCTGTCTGTGAGTGTATCTCACACTATAAAGAGGACTTTTGTCTCTCTCTGTATGTATGTGACCCTCAGTAATGTAAAATACACGAAAAGCCAGAAAGACAGAGAGGCCTGTATGAGACAGAGAAAGAGAGAGAGACCTCTCTTCAGATATTGTCTCACACATACACTCTCACAGAGACACATACACACAGGCCTCGCACAAACACACCGAGGCACACACACACAAAGTCGACTGTCTCTCTCTCTGTGTCGCTCTCTCTCTCTGACACACAGGAAGAGGGAGACACACACATACAGGCCTCTGTCACACACAACTAGACATATACACACTCACAACAATACTTCAATTCCCCCGCAACCCTCCAACAAACACATAGGGAAACACACACAGGCAGACACACACACACACACACACACACAGGGAGACACACACACGCATGCAGACACACGCACACACACACACACAGGGAGACATACATACACGTAAATGGAGACACACACAGGGAGAGACACACACAGTGAGACACACACACACACACACAGGGAGACACACACACACACATAGGGAGACATACATACACACACACACACAGGGAGACGCACACACAGGGAGACACACACACAGGGAGACACACACACACACACAGGGAGACTCACACGCACACACACGGAGACACACACAACAACAACAACAAATTACACTTATAAAGCGCCTTTCACTTCGGAAGGACGTCCCAAGGCACTTCTTTATATTCGATCCTCCTTGGGACGAAGGACAGCAACCCTTTGTCGTTCTAATAACCTTCTCTTCCTGTGAGTTTGTTGTCGTAATTTGTGCAGGTGGACACCAAAATACCTTCACTCTTCCACAGTTCTTGGTTTTCAAACACGTAGACAATATGCTGTTTTTGTTATTTTTAGACCTGTATTTATCTCCTCGCACATCTGCATATTGAATGCCATCTTTCGCAATGTTGACCACTCATTTTATCTATTTAATGTACTCCAATATGTAGTTCCCTACTCTCAGCAAATAGAAGCCATTCACCATTACTCCTTACTCTCCGTGTAGCATAGGCTTCCATTATTCTTACATGTCTATGATGTGGTACTTGATCAAAATCGAAATGATAATCTTTAACAAAAACAATAATAAATTGATTATTTCAAGCAACGAATGTTGGTGAGATCCTGATGAGCACATTCGCCTTCTGCATTTCAACCACAAATATACAGACAATTCACTTTACACTGTAACCAATGAAGCGATTGGATACGTCTAAAACAATTGAAAAGCGCTTTCTCAAATACAAGGATTATTAGCAAAATATTTTCAACATCCAAGTATGACACAGATAATGCAGCTACCATCTCTCAACATTTTGAGTCAAAAGCTTTGTTTGAAGAAAACTTCCTTCACAGCAAAATTGGTAAAACGTTGACAAAGGAAAAGTAGTCAATCAGTCACATCAAATATTGCGTTTGTGTTTCAACACGATTGGGATACTAACTTTAAGTACGTGAATAGCCTGCTCCAGACAACACTGTCAGGACCCGTGTGGTTCCCCCCACAAACCCGTGATTGAGGGGGGAAGTGTAGTTTAGTGTATGTCAGATGTTATATTTGTGTGTATGGTGGGGTATATGTTTTGTGTGGTCGTGTAGTTTTGTTTGTGTTGGGGTAGTTTTGTGTGTGGGAAGGGGGTAGTTTTGGTTGCTTGTGTGTGAAGGGTTGGTTTGTTTGTGTTGGGTTTGTAAGTTTGAATGTGAATGTGTGGTGCGGTTAAGTTTGTGCGTGTGGTGTAGGCTTGTTTGTGTATGTGGAGGCTCAAGTTTGTTCCTGGGGGAGACGGGGGTAGTTTATGCAGTGATAGTTTTGTGTGTTGGGGTTTAGTTTTGTGTGTTGGGGTTTAGCCGAAACACTCGTGCACGCGTACATCACCTCACGGCTGGATTACGGAAATTCTCTCCTAATCGGCCTCCCAAGTTCCTCCATTCATAGGCTGCAGGCCATCCAATACTCTGCAGTCCGTGTACTATCCCGCACCCGCCTCCGTGACCACATAACCCCCACCCTCGCCCGTCTCAACTGGCTCCCCATCCTCCAGAGGATCGAGTTTAATATCCTCGTCCTCACCTACAAGGCCTTGCACGGCCTTGCCCCATCCTACCTAGCCGATCTACTCTCCCCCTACCCGGACCCTCCGTTCAACAGGACTTGGCCTGCTCCAAGCCCCTCGCCCGAACCGCCCCACCATTGGAGGCCGGGCCTTCAGTTTCTCCGCTCCCACCTTATGGAATGCCATCCCTCAATCCCTCCGTTTCGCCTCTTCCCTTTCCTCTTTCAAGGCCGATTTGAAGACTTTCCTCTTCGATCGTGCCTATTGTTCCACCCCCAACTCTTTTACCTCCCCTTCGTGTTTCACCCCTTCCCAAACACTCCCCTCCCAGCTCGGGTCACACGTCTCTTGTTTAGCGCCTTGGGACGTCCTCCCGACGTGAAAGGCGCTATATAAATGTAAATTGTTGTTGTTGTTGTTGTTAGATTTGTCTGCAATGTCGGCGTGGTAGATTTGCTACGTGTGTGGGGGGCGCGGGGTGGTTGTGCGGGGGGAGATAGGGGCGGTAGTGTAACGTTTGTGGGGCTGGGAATAAGTTGGTTTGTGGTGGGGCCAGGTTTGTGTGCATTTGCAGCAGAGACGTCGGCCACTGTTGCAACAACTCATGGAAGTCCATCTGGAAATCCATCCGCGTCGTTCCCTCCCAAGCCTCCCTCAAGTCTAAACTCAAGACACTCCTCTACAATGGAATCATCGGCAACACCTCTCCTCCTCCACCAAAATCACTTATCCTCAGCTTGGTTCTGAATCAATAACTGTCCCGCGCCTTGGGACGTCCAACTGGCGTGCAGCACGCTATACAAATGTAATTTTGTTCTTGAAATTTGGAGCGGTATGGTTGTATGCGTGGAGAATTACGTTTTTATGTAGGGGACGGGTTCGTGCTATGTGCTTGTGGGGCGGCGAGGTAGGTATGTTTGTCTGCGTGTGTGTGGGGGGGGGGGATGGATAAGATTGTGTGTGTGGGGGGCTAGATTTGCTGTGTCGTGGGTAGTTCTTTGTGTGTCTGGTGGGGGGGAAGGACAAGTCGTGTATGGAGTAGATGTAGGCTACGTGCGTGGGCAGCGAGTAGGTTTGTGTGTAGGGTGGGATAGCTTTGTGTGTATTTGAGGGGCATGTTTGTGGGTGAGGTGGGGGGTTCGAGTGGTGCCAGTGTGAAATGTTGAGTTGCTCAGACTTAGTGTGTTTTAGGGGTGAGTTTGTGTGTGTGTGTAGAGCGGGGAGCTAGTAGGGTTTTATGAGTGTGTGGAGTGCGTGGGTTTGTTTGTGGGGAGGGTAGGTATACCAATTTGGTGAGGGTAGGTTTGTGTGTGTGTGTGCGGGGGTGGGGTACGTTCGCTTGTTGGGTTGGTGGTGAAAGTGTAATGCAACACTTTTGCTTTAAAACTTATAAAAACACAGCTGCAGTGTGACGTTGATCTTTGGTAAAACTTTATATGAACAGATAATAAAAATCATCCTTCTATTGGATATAGCGCTTTTCATATTTATTGACGTCTCAAAGAGCTTCCCAGAATATGCTATCAATTGTGTTGTCTGTATATTTGTAGGAGAAACGCAGCAGCGAATTGCATGCAGAATTGTCACGCAAACAGTCGTGGTTTGGGATGACAAAGTTTTATTATTGTGTTTTTTTTTGGACGGATTATTAATGAATTAATTATTTAATGAGTGCGTAAGTGAAGACAGACACTTCAGCTAACAGTACAAGTGTTTTGCACTGTAGAATTCCAGAACAATGTGCCAGATCAACTGTGACAACTCGAAGCCGCTCTCCGTGACTGTTATTTACTATCTTGAAGAGAACAGGGAGTTTTTTTTCCCTTAAAATGTCACAAACCGCAATAAATTATTCACTGGTTATATTTAAGCAGCAACCTCACTGCCGATTTAGCCTGGCATCTCTATAGACAATATTTATCTGTTACTTCTTCTCCACTGATACACAGCACTTAATCTCATCACTTTTCGTGTCTTTTTAAAAACATATCTCTTTGGCTATTAACTGAGACAACTACCACAATCAACACATATTTGTATAATACATTAATTTCGATTGCCTGGCTACTCTGGAATGGTGTCTATTTTGTGCTATATACAATATATTGGTTAACATATATGTGTGTATTCACGCCTTGGAAATTTTATCTTCTGTGAGCTTAATTTCAAAGTAATCTAGGTGTTCCCTTAGAGAGTAGCAAGGAGGCATTTCAGACTGTAAAACAAGTTTCAATTGTTAAACTGACCCAACCGGATCTGTTGACTAAGCTAACAGACCTGTGCCTATCCTGTGTACTGGCTTTGTTCGAGTTCTACCAATTACTATCCGTGAATGATACCTTCCATTATTTAACAAGTTTAAGAATGAGATGAAATGGATATGTCATTAGAAATTTCACTTCGTCTCTGAATCTAGATTGTGTCACCGCATAAATGATGCTGTTTGTGCAGCTACTCAAAAGCCTCAGCATGGCCGACATTTGTATGAAAATGTACACTGGATGTGAGGGACCAGTGTATTTAAAACTGTCCAAGTTACGTGAAAGTATGAATTCGAAAACGTACATCAGCCACAACATTATGAAGCTTCCCGATATGGTGAAGAGCAAAACAACAGATTTCCTTCGATTCACCATCTCTGAATCATTGCCACTTTCCCAATTCTGGTTCAGTAGGGTTCGGCGGATTCTATTGGCCAATAAAATGTGTCTGACCGTCACCGCGTTCATCAGCAAAATCAGAAAGAATGGAAACAATGGTGTTGTTAGATAGTGAAACCATTGAAACACCATCACCGCTACAGATGTGTAGTAAATCGATTTGTACTGGCAATAGAAAGGCACATTATTTATCATTTCCCACGGTTCAAACAGAAAATACCAGGGAACGCTGAGCAAACAACTCAGAGCAGAGATCACTGCTATAACCACGGCTGCTGTTCTCTCAGTGCAATATCTTGCTTTCAGTTTCCGCCAACAGATAGCAACCATGCGGTCAAAGGTGAAAGCCACTGTGAACCAGACTGAAACGTGGTTCGCGGCTAAAAGAAGCACCATTCTGAGTGAACACACGGGAGTCATATCTAGGAATCCGTCCAGAAAATAAAGAGACCGGATATTGTTCAATAGCACGTCGTTGATGGCGACCAGTAGATCACCCACAGCCATGGCCACCAGGTAGATGGTGGTACATTTGGAGAGACCACACTTCCCGCGGGACAGGACCACAATGGTCAACAGGTTCGCTGTAAGACAATGAAAAACAAACAAACATATTGAAGTCGGAGCTGTGTGAGCTGATGGCATTTGCCTCAAATAAGTATGAAAATTTGAAAAGAAGAGCCAGGCAGAGTGAACGCACCCTGGCTTCTGATTCAGAAGATTCGAGCTCTTCAATAGCACGACGTGAAACAGGCTGATCTGTCACAAAGACTAATAACAGTACTATATTAGTCCTTTCATTTGAGGTAGCGCTTTTCACGTTTTATCGTCTGTGTCACAGAGCGCTTTACAGATTGTACGGTAAAGTGAATTGACTTTGTCTTTATGGGCGAAACGGAACAAGCAATTCCCGAAAAACAGTCGAGGATTGAAGTGACTGATTTTTATTTTTGTTTCACTATTTTTGGACTGATATTATTAGGTGTGTCTGTGTGAGATTGTGTATGGAATAAGGAAATTTGCCCAAGGATTCACCCTTATCTGCTTCGATTCGAACACGGGTCGATAAGATTTCAAAAGCACTATCACCAAATGGAAGGTTTATGATGGCATACGATTTGGATTGTGCGAGTCATCTAATGTCACACGTTTGTTTGTGTTGAGATAGGATCGTTCATCGGGATGTCCGCCCCTATTTATTTCAAAGTACATTAACTATTCCATGTTAATGTCAAACAGCATTACCATAACAATAGGCGACGGACTTCGTTGGTTGAAATCCTCAACGAAACTATTCTCCACCGCATTGATCACACCAAGTTCGACGTTGAATGTGCGAATCGAAAGTTGTTGCTTTCCATCCGTTCAGCAAAACAAACAGATTTACGGCAGTTCAAGTACACTACGTCTGATCAGAATCCAATAATTTACGGCATCTGCTATATCTTTTCTCATTGATCGCCCCCAACTCTTCCAGTCACAACGTCAAACTCAATCCAAACATTTCCACATGTTCTTCAATCCCAGCAAACGCTGAATCTACGCAAACACTGTGATGGCTATGCTCCCATCCAACATGTGACAGCACAGACATATTCAGTTATCATCAAACCAACCTATATACGTGTCCTGTACCATACAGTTGACTGATTCTCAGCCTACTCACAGACCTGGTATTTCCAAGCAGAATCTCGCTGCCCAGTGATAAGCTTCTCTCATCGCATCGATCACACCCTCCCCCATCGCAACCCATTTTACTTACAGGTGGTATATCTGGAAAGTCAATTCATTCTTGTCTCTCGTTTGAACCGTTGGCAGATCGGATCTGAACTTATTTCACTTGGGTGTGCTTGGAGTCACTCAAGTTCATCAAATCACCACAGATATTTGTTGTAATCCAACACAACATTATTGTCTCATAGAATCTTATGGCGCAAAATGAGCCCATTCGGCATGTCTGGTCTGTGTCTGCTCTTTGAAAGAACAACTCAATCGCACTGCCCAGATCTCTACCCATAACCTAACAGACCTCTTCTTCCTAAATAAATATCTGATCCACTTTTAGAAGCTCGTCTCTGATTCAAACGGATGTGGGGTGCGATCACATCTTGGAGACTCAGAAACAAATTGGCTGTGTCAACTCTACAGTGAAGGAATGGAGTGTGTTGCATCGACTAGATGACGCACTGTCCTAAATTTGCTAGCGTCATTATGTTTACGTGGATTTTAAAGAGAACACGGACGCATTTGGAAAGAGAGGACTGTTACTACAAATAAAAAACAGAGCGAGTTGGGAAATCTTGGCAGGTCAGGCAGCATCTATTGAGAAAGGAAACCGAGTCAACATTTTTGTTGGACGACCCTTCATCAGAACTGAGCCATATTTGAAGGGAGAGTAATGGACAATTTAGAGAGGGCGAGGCAGGACAAGGAAGAAAAGGGATAATGGAAGGACAGAAATCGTAGTCAAACGAGAAACTGTATTGATGTATGTGCTGGAGAGGCGACAACCGTGTGAAGCAAAAAGTGGTGGGCTGAAACATGACTGGGGAGCGCAGGTGTTACTGGGGAAGGGCAGGCAACATACTTGGGCGACAAACAGTGACTGGAGCGATGACTCTGATGGTGACAAAATATAAATCTTCTGTAACAGAGAGACGGGAAAGGGGGAGGGGAGCTGAAATCTTATATATCTGCACGGGAACGTACAACACTCTGGCCTCAATATCGAATTCAGCCACTTCAGATCATAACATTTCCGATGAAGGGTCGTGGACGCGAAAGTCTGACTCAATTTCATTTCTCCATAGATTCTGCTGAGTTTTCCCAACACTCCCTATTTTTGTTTCAGATTTCCAGCTGCAATAGTATTTTTCGTTTCAGAATATTTCTATTGTTGTTTGCAGTCCTTGATTTTCTTGCAGATATGTGGTATAAAACGCGACACATGCACAAACGATGTACACCTATTTACCTGTTATCCCAAGTATTGCTAGAATGGGATAATAAACTAACATTGCCTGAAAAATCACAGGCAACCAGTGCAGTGGGTAATCGCCCAGAGCCCGCAACATTGTCTATGATCAGCGTGTCGACTGCCAGTGCCGGTAACAGCACTTTAGACAGGCATTCAAACCTGCCAGTCTTTATATCACAGAGATTACTCCACTGACAATAGGTTGTGTTTCGCAATGCCCTGAAGCAACAGCAGCGTTTCGTTTCTCGAACCAATCACTGATACCTTGGGGGGAGGTATACTGGAGCTCACGGGGGAATAAGTTGATTTTAAACTGCCGTAATCAACAACACAAAGCTGGCATGAAATCATTCGTGTATGGTGGTCAGTGTGTGCCTGTTTCTAAAGTTTGGCGTCAGTAACTTTGGTTGTTAGTTGAGATCAGGGTTTTGAGGTGCTGGCGGGAGAAATTTGGACAGGCATGAGTTTTCTGACCAGTTTCATGTGCTGCAAATCCAGTCAGCACATAGTTATAATAATAATCCTTGCATTTGACCTAGCATTTTCACATCATAGTAACGTGTCAAATCGTTTCATAGAATATACTCTGAAGTGAATTGACTGTACAGTTGTGGGCGAAGAGCGGCAGCCAGTTCAGCACAGCAGTATACCTCACAAACAGACTTAGACAGAAGTGACCAAGTTTTATTATTGTATATTTTTTGGACTCAGTATTATTAGTTGTGTGGATTAACTTACCTAGCGTTCCTCCCTGATCTGCCTGGATTCCTCCAATGCCGACCCCGATCCCCCCCTACCCCCTGCCGCCCAGTGGTGCCGCTCACTGTGATGTTTCACGGAAGCTCAGGGCATCTGCCCTCCACCCAGTGAGTGCTGAATATACTTGTTGAGTATTCTCTGACCGACAAGTGAGTTCAGCCAGTGGTGAGGCGTGTCCGGGGCCTCGTTCTAGTTCACCTGCCTGCGGTGTTGTGCTGGAAACACAATGACAGAATGGTTTCCACTCTGTGCTGGAGTTGGATATCCAGTTCCTCAGCCTGGGAGGCTAACGGTGCTATATGACACAGCTGACATCACACTAAAAGATCAGTACACCTGTCACCAGAGATACAACGGCTTCCTATACTTAGGTTCATAATCACCGAACGACAGAGAACCTTTATGTGTCGAATGTTTCTACAAAGGCTGTCAGGTGGAACCTTGGCAAATGTTGCTCTCAATGCAAACACTACAGCTTTTTAATAATAATTATAATAATAATAATAATAATACTGCTTCTACTACTACTGATAATAATAATAAAAATCTTGCATTTGATACAGCGCTTTTCACATCTTATCGACGTCTCGAACAGCTTCACAGAATATAATGTAACGTGAGTTGGTTAATTTGCGGGGGAAACGCGGCAGCCAGTTGTGCGCAGCAATGTCCCATAAACAGTCGTGGATCAAAAGTGACCAGTTTCTTTGGTTTAATTCTTGTTTTGAATGATTATTTTTAGGCGTGTAGAATAAGGAAACTTTCCCACGGTTTCGCCCTGACCTGCCTGGAATCAAGTACAGATCTCATGCTTGTCAGGCGTGTACTCTCGCCGCTGAGTTTCAGGAATCCAACTAAGCTACCATGAGCTCAATCACACATTCTGTTTTGTTCTATCTCAACTGCTAGAATGTTCGTTCATTCGTTAAGTAGAATGTCAACCATACAACCGGTAACCCCAAAAGTACAGTGAATAAATTGGCCCGAATACCTAATATCATTGTGTACATCTTCTCATCATTGATTCCATTACCTTACTGCCTTTCATGATATGATGTCCTTATCTGAACATCGTGCTCCATTTGGAATATTAAGAATGAATTGCACAAATGTGGGATTGCTGGTTGACTTTTCTTCTCTCTGCGTCTAACTATCAAATCACCAAAGGAAACTTTTTTGCATAAACACTTTTTTCACTCAATTCTAAGAAGGGTATAATACCTGAAGCATTTGATTAATCTGTCGACGTGAAAGGCGCTTCAGAAACGTTCTTATGGTGCTGTTTTTATTGTTGTTCTTTTGGTTAGGCACCACCAGCTCCTAAATTCCTTTGATAATTTGCACATCCTCACATACTGCCAATCAATACCATTTCCTCTTCTTTTCTACCCAAATCGATGAGTTCCATTTAGCTTCACTAAAGTTCACCTCTTCCGTTTCTGCTAATATATTGCGTTTCTGCTGGATATATAAGTTATTCCAAGCATTAACATTCCCCTCACTATTGCAATATAGACTTCTCCACGTTCCACCAGTTGTCTCAAATTACAGCAGAATCATGACACACGGATCAAAATATTGATCAGATTATTGTTGTAGCTTTAGATACAATTTCTTCTAATCTACGTCTATAGTTTGTACAATTCAGTTGAAATTCAGTTTTCAAAACAATCAGGATAACCCTAAGAATTAATATTATTATCAGTATCGATTGTTTTGACTCAAATTGAAACGATTAACTTTAATGTAACACTCCAAGACGGTGGGAAAGAAAATAACAATATACGAAGATAAGAATTAGGAGCAGGAGTAGGCCATTCGGCCCTTCGAGCCTGCTCCGCCATTCAATAAGATCATGGCTGATCTTCTCACCTAACTCTAGTTACCTGCCCTATCCCCATATCCCCTAATCCCTCTATTTATCAAAATTCTATGAGTCTCAGCCATGAAAATGTTCAAGGACTGTGCATCTACAACCTTCTGGGATAGTGGCTTCCATAAATACACTACTCTCTGAGTGAAGTAATCTTTCCTCAACTCTGTTCTAAAAGGCTGACCCTTAATTTTAAGACTGTGACTTCTGCTAAAAGATTCTCCTAACAGGGGAAACAGTCCATCATTGCCTACGTTATACAGCCCTTTAAGAATGTTATATGTTTCAATAAGATCCACCCTAATTCTTCTATAATCCAGAGAGTGCAGCCCTAGTTTATTCAACCTATCCTCATAGGTCAGTCCACTCATGCCAGAAATTAACCTGGGATATAATTTAGTCTCAGGCATCGCAAAACAGGGTGGATCAATAAACGTCTTGTGGGGCAATATCACAAACTCACGAAAATGATAACATGGCAAAAAAATAATTCATTATGATAACAAGGTATATAAATCTAATTTACATTGACTTGAGATTACAGTGTTGATGAATCATCTGATTGGGATTTTAAGAATGAAGTGATTTGATAGAGCAAATACACTTAATCTATTTCCAATTGCTGGGGAATCAAAGATAGTGGACGTAACCTGAGCGTGGACAGTTTAAGGTGATTTAAAGTGTGAAATTAGCTGGCAGGTATTCATCTTTCGTTACTGCACACCTGCATATCTCTGGCACGAAAGCCCATCGATGATTAATCCATTCACATCTTCAGGAACGAGGCGACCAAAGGATGTGTTAGGGAGGGTATTAATTGAAACTGTGCATTGTGGTTCACTGTACGAGGTAAAGATCAACTACGAACTTATATAACGGAAAACAGGATATGATGGCAGATTGCTTGGGTTTCCCTTCTGGGCTTAAACCACACCAGTTCTAGCGATGATCCAATGACTTCCCATAAGTGAACGGGTCAATATAGAGGTAATCAAACTTGTTTCCAAATTTCTTCATGCCTTTGCATTTTGCCAGCTATCCGACTTGCTAACAGCCCAGGCTTCAATCCACTTCCGCCGCTCTGTTGGCTCTGTCTTTCTGCTTGTCGTTGTGCCCCCATTTCAATGGTGGCCACGTTTTTAGTGCATACGACCAGAATGTCCAGAACATTCATCCTCCATCCCTATTCGTTTTCATGCCCATCCACGACTTCATGTCATGTTTGAAGAGCTTCCTATTCAATGGTTTCTATGTTGGCATCCCATTAGCCACGCGTTGACTCCATCCACCACTACTGTTTAGCCCTCTGGTATGCTACACGGTGTGTGGGTTGCCACATAATTAAGATTAGTTGTTATTTGTGTCATGTTAAATGGCGACAATGCATGTTGAGCTCAATATCGAACCTGCGAGTTGTCCTCCTTTGGCTACCCATCCCATTGTGGATTGAACTCTCCACCCTTCTTCTACCTCATCCAGAAATCCAACTGCCTATGCTCAAACATGACCACCCCGCCTCGATCACCACACGTAAACCAACACACCATTTAGCTCTCAACCATTAGCAACACACTCTATCTAGATGTGTCCCACAGTTGATTGTGACTCACAGCTTGGTTTACCTTATCCAATTCTGCCTTAAAACGTATCTCTTTGTCAACCATGTTTCACACCTTTTTTAAATCCAACCCTCATCAGTACTTTTGTTGTTAAGCCTTTTTTTTAATCTTGTCCTTCCTCCAAAACCTAAATGTGTTAAATTAATCTAAATTTTTATTAAGGGTGAAAACGTTTTGTTAGATGGATTTTTAAAACTCGTTTTCACATCCTTGAGCCGTCTCGTAGTTCAGTGGTTGACGGCTTGCCTTCCAACCAATAGATCTGGGTTTGATCCACATTATGGATCTATTTTATTCATTGTATGAAGGCCTGGTGGAAAGGGAAGATACATTAATAACAACAACAGCATTACATTTATACAGCGCCTTTCGCATTGCGAAGACGTCCCAAGGCGCTGAGCATTCAGGACGAGACTCCAGAATGGGAGAGCTGCAGAGTAGGAGGAAGTGACGTAAGACAGTTAGGAGGGGAGGGAAAGAGTGAAGAGGGCAGCGGAAGGCACGGACGAAGAGGAGGCGAGGGAAGGAGAATGGCAAAAGGACTGGGCGGTGGAGTTACACACGTTTGAACTCAACTTCAACTTCAACTTGTGTTGAAGGGCGTTGTGTTGAAGGGCGGTTCGTGCAGTTGACATGGAGAAGGCCGGAGCCCGTTGATCGCAGGGAGCGGAGAGTTTGATAGGCAGACAGCTGGTCGGAGAGGTAGGAGGGTTAAGGGCGTAGGACATGCGGGGGACAACTTGAAGTTGAGGACGAGGATCCTGAAATCGATTCTCTGTGGGAAAGGGGTCTAATGGAGCCTAGTGAAGTTTGATGTGATGTGGTCGAGGAGCCTGGTGTGGGGGAAATGGGCCAAACAAGATTCCAAGTTTGGTTATTTGACACGCTTCTTTATCCAACTTTCGAATATAAAATAGAATTTTGCAGTATTGTGGAGACCTAACGTCCAACATTCCCCTTTGAAAATCGTACCAACTTGTCGAATTCCCACACCCTTGCCCCGCACACCAGCTTTGTTCTTTCCTTTTTATTTTTTTCCAATCCGATTCCTTTATTGAAGCTATTATAGAATCTGCTGCCATCCTTATTTCAGGTCGTCCCAGGCCTGAACACTTCTCTGTGCAAACACAAGTTTATCCTCTTCTAGTCTCCAGTACGGAACTTTTGACTCCACTGAATAAAATAGATCTACACTGTGGAAATATATGCCGCAATCCTTTCGCCTCACATCCTTCCTTTCCTCCTTCGAGGCCGGTCTTATGAACTTCCTTGTCGACCGCGCCTTCTGCTGCCCTCCTAACCCTCCCCCCTTTGTACTCTCCTTCCCGCTGCCGGTAGCATGAACCTCCACCACCATGCCCGCTCAGGTCCAGACATACCTGTTCAGCGCCTTCGGACATTCTCCCGATCGAAGGCGCTCCATCGATGTAATTTTGTTGTGTTTGTTTTCCAACCTGTCTTTCTGAACCTTCTCCAAACTGGTTTTCCTTCCCAAGGTAATGCTATACTTTATTGCTTCTCAGCTTTTTTCATGAGGGAGTATTATCAGACTTGTAGAATTACTTAACCAAGGTTTAGCCCTGGATGAAATAAAAACGAGATCTCTTACTTGGAATGTAGGCCGCCAACCAATGAACAACGAGACGGCTCAAGGATGTGAAAGCGAGTTTACAAAATTCATTTACCAAAACATTGTCACCGTTAGCACACATTTACATTGATTTAATAAATTTACATTTTGGAGGAAAGACTATAAAACAACGCTTAACAACAAAAATACTGACAATACCGAGATGAGGGTTGGATTTAAACAAGGTGTGGAAGATGGTCTTGGCACAGACAAAGAGATACGTTTTCAGGCAGAATTGGATAAGGTAAAACCCAGCTGTGAGTCACAATCAACTGTGGGAATCACCCGAATATAGTGTATCGCTAATGGTTGTGAGCTACATGGTGTGTTGGGTTGTGTGTGGTAATCGAGGCGGGATGGTCATGTTTGTGGGTAGGCAGTTGGATTTCTGGATGAGGTTCAAGAAGCACAGGGTGGAGACTTCAATCCACAGTGGGATGGGTAGCCAAAGGAGGACAACTCGCAGGTTCGATATTGGGCTCAACATGCATTGTCGCCATTTAACATGACATCTAAAACAACTAATCTTAATTATAGGGCACGTGTAGCATTCCAGATAGCTGGACAGTGGTGGTGGATGGCGTCGTGGCGTGGCTAATGGGATGCCAACTTAGAAACTATTGAATAGGAAGCTCTTGAAATATGACATGAAGTCGTGGATGGGTATGAAAAGTAATAGGGATGGAGGATTAATCTCCTGGACATTTTGGTCGTATGCAGTAAAAACGTGGCCACCATTGAAATGGGGGCACAACGACAAGCGGAAACACAAAGCCAACAGAGGGGAGGAAGTGGATTGAAGCCTGGGATGTTAGCAAGTCGGATAGCTGGCCAAATGCAAAGGCATGAAGAAACATGGAAACCAGTTTGATTACCTCTAAATCGACCCGTTCACTTATGGGAAGTCATTGGATCATCGCTAGAACTGGTGTGGTTTAAGCCCAGAAGGGAAACCCAAGCAATCTGCCATCATATGCTGTTTTACATTATATAAGTTCATAGTTGACCTGTACCTCGTACAGTGAACTACAATGCCCAGTTTCAATTAATACTGACCTAACACATTCTTTGCTCGCGTCGTTCCTGAAGATATGAACGGATTCATCATCCAGGGGCTTTCGAGCGGGATGGATACTGATGCGCAGTAACTAAAGATGCATACCTGCCAGCAAATTTCACACTTTAAATGACCTTAAAATGACCGTGCTTAGGTTACGTCCCCTGTCTATGCATTCACCAACAAGAGGAAGTAGATTAACTGTATCTACTCTAACAAATCACTTTAGTCTTAAAATCTGAATCGGATGAAACATCAACCCTGTACTCTCAATGGAATAGAGACTAGGTTTATACATCTTATTATTCTAATGATTTTTTTTCCCTCTGTTACCATTCTGGTGAGTTTGTGACATCGCCCTACCAGAAGCCTGTGTATGTTTCAGACTGCAGTAACTTCCCCACAAATGATGTTTTGCTAAATGTTTTTCCGGTTGATCCACAGGCAACGATTCGCTCAGATGGATCCCGAAGTCTATTTTTGTTGTAGAATCCCCCTTTTGATTGTACCATAAGATGTATATTTACAATCCTTGTATATCCTGCCAAAATGAACCACTTTGCATTTTCCATACTACATTTAATCTGCCATGGTCTACACACTTCATCAACTTGGAATGTCCGCGTCCAATCTCCTGTGATAAATGTACAACTTTCCTTAGATTTGGGTCAACCGAAAACAGGTATATCGAATTCCTTCTATTTACGTCAGTTGCGTATTATAATGAGAGGAGTTCGAAATACCGATAGATTGTAGACTCCATTCTGTACTTCCCTTCAGTCAGCAAATAGAAGCCATTCACCATTTCTCCTTCCTCTCTTTGTAGCATAGGCTTTCATAATTCTAAGAGGTCTATGATGTTGTTCTTGATCAAAATCGAAATGATATTCCCTTAGAAAAATTAATAATAAATTGGTTATTTCAATCTACGACTGATGGTGAGACCCCGATGTGCACATTTGCCTTCTGCGTTTCTCCCACAAATATACAGTCAATTCACTTTGCAGTGTAACCAATGAAGCGAGTTGATACGTCTAAAACAATTGAAAAGCGCTGTGTCAAAATACAAGTATTATTATTTAAGTATTTTGAACATCCAAGTACGGAGAATGCAATTACCATCTCTCTACATGTTGAATCAGTAACTTTGTTTAAAACAATATTCCGTCACTGCAAAATTTGTAAAACGTTGACAAAGGAAAAGCAGTCAATCAGTCACAATAGATATGCGTATGTGTTTCAACACTATTGGGATACTAACTTTAAATACGTGCATTCCCTGTTCCAGACAACGCTGTCAGAACCTGTGCGGTTCCCCCACATACCCGTGTTTCATGTGGGTTGTGTTTGAGTAGCTGGTAGGGGATGGGTTTGTGTGTGGACGGGTAGGTTGTTTGTGTTGGTAAGAAGATTTGTATATGAATGTGTGGGGGGGTTAAGTTTGTGCGTGCGGTGTAGGTTTGTTTGTGTATGTGGAGGCTTATGTTTGAGTCTAGAGGAGACGCGGGTAGTTTTGGCAGTGATCAGTTTGTGTCGTGTTGTTTAAGTTTGTTTGTGAGAGGGTTAGATTTGTCTGCGTCTGTCGGACGCACCTCTTCTCCCAAATCAGCTCCCCAATTAAGCTATACTTTTAATTATCTTTCAACTATTTGTCCAGCTGGTAATATTACAAGGGCCAAGGCTTTTGTTTTCAGAATCTACTGGAGCTAATTGAATAAAATCCTAGCATAAATGTCCCCTGCAATTGTAAAAATAAGACAGGCTGGTTGTTCTCTCACCTGCATTGTCCTACATGACTGAGATACCACTTGGTTCAGCACTGAAGGGCTGTGGTATCAAGGAGGTAGAGTATTACATGTTTATTTTATCCATAGCTCAATTGAAAAACCAACATCAGTTCTCTTTCAAATATTGAATGTCTCGTAGCATGGAATGTTGCTCTGTTTGTTGTCGAGATGCTTCCTGCCGACATTTTCATTTGTAGACATGAGGTTAACATTCACATATATGTGGATGAAACCAGGTTGTGAATCCATCTTCACTGATGTTCTTTCAACTAATTTGACAAATTTTCAAAAGGTGAATGTCAGCAGAACGAAAGCCATACTCTTTGGCTCCGGTCAACAATTTCTCTCCTGTGGGTTTCAAAACTTCAACTTCCCTGGGCTCGCCCTCAGAATCACCAAACGCAACTTAGGCATCCATTTCGAAGAGCAGCTTTACAGTCTATTCCACATCTATTCGTTGAATAGAAACACTCTTTCCCACCTCCACCGTTAAATTGCCCACCACCATACCTACCTCACACCCACAACCTTCGAAATCCTCATGGATGCAATCGTCACATTGTAGCTGGACCATTCTCATGTCCTTCTCACTGGACTCCCCAGCTCCATTGCTTCTCCCATCCTGCTGACTCGGTGTCTGACTGTCGAAAGCTATACAAAGCTATACTATGTGAAGGACGCTGCATGAATGCATTTTTTTTGTTGTTGCTGTTGTTTTGCTGGCATGTTTTGAGAACTTAGTATCTGTGTTGCTTGGATGCCATCATTATATTCTCCCCTTCTGCATTGACTGTTGCAAAGTATGTAGAGTAATTCGATTCGTTCAGACAATTTGTGTATTAATGTTTGGAGATCTTTCTTTTGCACAAACTCTTCCACAAATCAGCTTTTCCCACATAATGCAAACTAACTACATACAGGTAAGATGAATGCAATGAAGATAGACAATGGTAACAGAATATAAAGAACACAAATACAGTATTATAAACTATATAGGAGGCAATTGAAATTCGAAATGCAGATTGAAGAGTATTCTTCAATCCAGAAATAACATTCCACAAAACGTATATATGTTTTTATGTGTCTGTGTGTATGGACTTGTGTGTGTATGTCTGTGTGTATGTATCTGAGTGTGTATATGTGTATGTCTGTGTTGTCAAGGCAGAACTAGGCAGCAAATCTAAATTGGATTATGCGAGTGGACCAGTAAGCGGGTGATGGGGTAAGTGAAGACGGATATGAGCCGCTGCCTGAATTTGGTCTGAGTCACACCATAGATGAAGGTATTGGAGCAGGAGCTCAGATGCTGTAACATGTAACCCACCTCCTCAGCAATGGTGAAAGGACTGTTGTTGTCAGCCTCCAGGATCTTGGACTCTGTAACAATCGCAAAGATGAAGGTGACCATGTAGGTGAGGCAAAGCAACACAAAGCTGCCCGAGATGGTAGCGAGCAGGATTATGGATTTCCGCCGACTCTCTATCTCCTCGTCCCTCCCCATCGCAGCCCCCCGCAGACCCTGGCGTACCCTGCTGGCCACCAACACATGCCTGATTGTCGGGGTGTTGAAGAGGAGGATGAGGATGAAGGGAAGCAGTGGATTTGAAAAAAAATCGAACCAGGTCCTCCAAAGGGGAGAGGTGTAAACAATAAGTTTGACGGAGCAGTACCTGGACTGCCCATTGACTACCATCCGTGGTTCAAACATGAAGCACAGGGGGATGTTCTCCAAGCAAAAAATTGCACAGATTGTCCAGATAACCAGATCCGCTGTCCTCGACGTGCAGTACTTGGTTTTGAGCTTTGGGCAGCATATAGCAGTGAATCGGTCGAAGGTGAAGGTCATGGTCAGCCAGACAGAGATATCAGTTACAATGAAGCAAAGCATAACAGGTGCAGGCGACAAATGGCTGTTTTATATATGGGTGAATACGTAATGTAAATATAAATTGTCTCGTACAGGATCACATGAAAAACCATGACCAGCAGATCAGCAACAGCCATTGCGACCAGGTAGCGGGTGACACATTTGGAGAATCCACACATTCTTTCCGCCAGGACCACAATGGTAATTGTGATGGCTGCATGAAAGACAGAAACACAATCATACATTTAACTGGGAATGTGACCTGCACTGGCTTATATTTTATTGTGCCTTAGAGTGGATCTAAGAGTGGATCTGTCTAAAATGCCCGTTTGCTAATTAAAGTATTATTATTGAGACAGTTTGATTGTATCTGATTTCCACATCGCCAGTGTCATTTGCTGTTGCGTTTATATTAGCCAGTCTCCAACTGTTTACTTGAGAACGGAAACCGTGTCCTGTTGGCATCATGTAGCATTTACATCGTTTGAGATGCACGATGATGACAAACGTCATTAACTAAAACGTTCCGAAACCGTACACCAGCTTGGCGTCATGTGCGACCCCCAACAGTCCTTCCTCCCCCCCCATTCAGTCGGTCACTCAACAGGACTGCCTTCTTCCACCGCAGATGGATCGCCCGTCTCCCGTGATACCTCACCCGTCAAAAAGTGAGCATTTCAAGCCACCACTGTTTGTGGGGACGCTGTTGCGGGAAACTGGCTGCAGTATATCGCCCACAAATCTACAGTCAATTCATTGTGGGCGAATCGCGTTAGCCATTTGCGCATAGCAGTGCTCCACAAACAGTCGTAGATTGGAGTGACCAATTTTATTATTGTGGTTTGTTTTGGAAGGAATATTATTGGGCGTGTGTGTGTATAGTAAGGAGACTTCCCCAGGCTTGCGCCTTGACGTGCCTGGATTCGAACACAGGTCTCCCCAACTTGATCTTCCGAGCTTGCAAGACATGTGCTCTAACCACTGAACCACAGTACCTCCACATGGTGGTGCTTTCAAGCCCCACCTTGTGAATTCGGATTATACTGTCTAAAGTGACCCCTCGGTGCAGAATTCGATGTGTCACGCTTACGTTTAGGTGTTGAACTGTCTTCATGTTCCCTTGCATGCCAGCATTCACGTGGTACTCTTGAAAACAAATGGGTGTTCATCCCAGATTTCTGGCCAACAATCTACTACATACCATTTTCCAGCACTTTACTGGCTAATTTGTGAAGCACTTCGAGCTGTCACCACCGTAACAAGGCACGATATCAAAATCCAAGAATTCTTATCAGAGCAAAGGAATTTGCAGGACGAAAGATGGCCAAGTCCATCTGGTTTACTGTCCTGGCAGATGGTGCAGAACCTCTGTGTCATAATAGCGTACACTGAGAAATTATTTTCCAGCAAATATCTATCGGAATTCTACCTAAAATAATCGAACTCTTGCTACCTCATTATTTCTGAGGAGCCAGTTGCAGAAGTTTTACACCTATGTTTTACCCTCATCCGCCACAGGTTACTTTCCCCGTTTCTACTTTTTGGTTGAAGGGAAACACGGTGGGTCATTTACCAAGATTTGTATTCCGCCGAGAAGCTTAAAGAGCAAAGTGATATCGACAACAGCTTTCACTTACATGATAAGGGTAGCCTCTCAAATCGCATGAATAATAATTATTGTTCCTAATTTTAACATTTTTGCTCATTATTTTTACTGCAGTCACAGCATGCTAATCGCTACTCCTAGTCCAGTGCCTCCATCGCCTCAACCATTTGTCAGATACCTTCGTGATGATAAAGGATTTAATTGTATTATTATTTTCGAAAATAGATGTGAATAATATCATGCTGTGTTCATGCTGCTGAAGTCAAACACGCTGTAGTATTTGAGCTACTAACAGTGCCTGAGCTTGACGGTGATTCGTACCAAAAGGGGAGATCAGCATACAGTATGGTTATAGACAGTTCAGTAGCGTAGTAAAGATGGCAAATGAGAAGGAAAGGGAGAGTAACGAGATGCAGGCATTACTGATTGTGAATATTCAATGGCTGAAAACATGGCCTCCATTGTTGCTGTGATTGCAGCGTTACAGAAGCCAGGTACTCTTTGATGCAACCTAGAAATATGGGAAGTGAGCAGACTTCAAAGCGAGTCCGAATATACTAACAGGCAGGCATATATCATTTTAAATCGACAAGGGATTGGCAGATCTATTATAGTTGTATTCTGTACACCCAACAAAGGAGAAGAGAAGATTCTGTGCTGATAACCTGCATTCTCTGATTTCTAAAGAGGTGGCTGAAGACATAGTGCTTAATCTTCCAGAACTTTCTTGATTCTGGAACAGGTCGCATTGATTGGAAGATCGCTAACGTCACACCAATATTTAAGAAGGGTGTGCGAGAGAAATTGCAGAGCTATAGACCAGTTAGACTGACACTAATGGGAGGGAACACTCTAGAATGCATAAATAGGGGTGTCTTTCTGTGGAACATAGAAGACCAAAGCATGACAAGCCAGAGTCAACAAAGTCTTTACAAAGGAGATGTCAAGCTTGACAAAGGAGGTAACTAGCTGGGTATATAGGGGAGAAACAGTCGATGTAATGTATTTAGATTTTCAGTAGATGTACGACAAGATGCAACATAAAAGGCTGATGAGCAATCTTAATGCCCATGAGATTAAAGGCAATATGTTGGCATGGATTGAAGATTGGCTAACAGGAAATAGAGTAGAGAGTAGAGAGAATCGGGTCCTACTTATATTCGCAGGGTGGGATTAGTGGAGTAACACAATGATCAGTGCTTGGGTCTCAAATATTTAACATCTATATCAATGATCCGGACGACGGCTTAGAACTTATAATATCTAAATTCGCGGATGATGAAAAGATAGGAGGGAGTGAAAGATCCGAGGACGACACAAACAAAATGCAACAGACTATGGATAGGCTGTGTGTGTGGGCAAGAAAGTGGCAGATTGAATCTAGTGTTGGGACGTGTGAAGCTATTCACCTCGGTAACAGAAACTCAAAAGCGGATTATTTCTGCAAAGGGAGAGACTAGAGAAGGCTCGTGTTCAGTGGAATTTGGATATCCTTGTACAAAAATTGCAAACAGTTAGTTTGCAGTTACAGCAAGCCACTAGGAAGGCTAATAGCATTTTTGCATTCAGTACAAAAGTGTTAGAATATAAGTGCAGGGAAGTCATGCTATAGTTTTATGGGCTTCTGATGAGACCGCACCTTGAATATAGTGTGCACTGTTCGTCGCCTTATGTAAGAAAGGATGTGCATCTTAGAATCAATGACTTGGTGCTTGGGATGAGGTGAATGAGATATGAGGATAGGTGGACTAATCTAGGCCAACATTCTCTAGATTATCTTAGAGTTATACGTGATCTGATAGAAACGTATAAGATTATTAAGGGGCATAAGATAGTTGAGTAATGTTAGCACTGTTTGGCGAAACTATAACTAGGGTTCATAATTTTATGATTAGGAGTCGGTTTTCTTGCGCAGATTTGAGGAAACACTATTTCTGTCGGACGGCAGTGAATTTACAAGATTCTCAGCATAGGCGTTACACGAACAGTCCTTGAATATATTGAAGAATGACATTGGTACGTTTTATTTTAGCATCAGGCTCTTCGATTTGAAATCGAAATTGAAAATCCTTTCGATTTGAAAGGAGGCATATGAATGAAAGATTTATTTGAATGATTGATTGATATTTTCACAATAGTCTTCACTGTCAACATTTTATCAATTTACATTAATCTCACAGGATCTTCGTCAGACCTCAATTCAGTTTTTCAGTTCTAACGAACGGTCGTGCACCGAAAATCTTTACTGTATGTTTGACGACAGAATAAATCTATTGTCTTATCTTCAGTTACTATAATCTCTACCCTGCCACATCTATCTGAACAAAGACAGAGATGTCTTTGTAATGACAGAGAATCAGCAAGGATTTGTGAAATGTGGGTCATGCGTGACTATTCCAATTGGAATGTTTAACATTCAACAAGCGCATAATGATGGTCGATAAGAGAGCGTCTATGTTTGACGCCGAAATGGGCTCTTGAAAGAAATTGGACGACTTTCCAAACAGCTATTTATTAGCAACAGCACAAGAGCTGGGAATCGGAGGTAAAATTGCAACCAATAGTGTTTCCCGGGAGCCACGGTGTATCATGAAGAGGAGACTACACAAATACAAAGTGTATTAGATAGATTAGTTGAGTGGACGAAACTGTGGGAAAAAGAATTCAATGTGGAGGTCAGCTCATATCCACTACGTTTCCCAAAATAGCAATACCTTTTTTTTTTAACTTATTGAGAATCCATGAACTGTGTAAGGTTAAAGGAATTGGGTGTCCATGTACACAAATCTCTAAAACGAGTTCGGAATCAGAGAAAGTTACTAAAATGATACGTGGCATATTTCCCTTCAACTCAAGGAAAACAGAATGTAAAGGATTGAAAATAATGTTTAAACTCTACAGGTGAGCGTTGGATAGATCCGACCTATCATAGTTCAGTTATAGCTATCGTTCCTAACGAAGGATATTTTGGCTCTGGTGTGGGGATATCCAATAAACACCAGAATAATTACCGAGTGAATAGGGATAAATTATGAAACAAGTCTCTATTCCATTGAGATTAGAGTGCTGAGTGGAAACTGGTTGAGATTTTGCAAAATTATCTGAAAGTTATAGCTAGCCCACATATAAATTAAATTGGTAAGTAACTTTTCACGCAAAGTAATTAGAGATTTGGAACCTTCTGCCCCAAAATGCTATGGATGCTGAAGCTGTTCACTTCTTAAACACTTGAGTGGATAGATATCTACAGCCCTCTCATCACAAATATTGATTTAAGCAATTTCAGAGCATAATAGCTCACTGTCCTCATCCCCTCTTCTGTGCTCATTCTGACATCAACCGTTTCGAGACACACATTTTCTCTCGCTTGTCTTCCTGATCTGTTGCAATTTCTCCCCCATTTTTGTTTTGCATTTTCAGCAGTTCTTCTCTAATTTGATGTTACAATCCATCCACACTCCACCCCTCCACTTGCCGTTTTTTCACAACACAAACATCTCCCTAACCATCATCTTCTGTCCTCTCCACAATTGTCCACGTTGCTTTCGGTGTCCTGACACCCAAAACCTATTTGATTCCTCAAGAGCATCTCGATCCCAACCTGCCACAATTCTGACGCAATATCATGTAGCCGAAATGCTAACTCGGTTTGTTTTGTTTACAGATGCTAGCTGACCTCTGTGTGTTCCAGGAGTTTCCCGGTGTTTCTATTAGTGAATAGGTATGAGTTATTTAAGGGATAATAGAGAGGGTGGCTAATTAGAGTTGAGTGACAGATCAGCTTTGCAATATTAAAGGATGGGATGAGGCTGCACTGTTGTGCATACATTTCTTTGTTTTCCTCCATGTCCTCAATTTGTCTGATTGCCAACTCAACGAGGCATTCTTCACTTTCCAAATACACCTCCTCGCACCCCTTTCCAAATAACTGCATTCTCTGACGTTATTCTATATTTCTATGGATTGGATTGCCTCCGGCCTTTTGCAGTGGATCGAGCTACCGTTTCCACCAATGTTGGCCGCACTTATAGCGAATGAACACCGAAACTTCAGAGAAATCTCTATCTATCCATCCACCATGCCCTTTCTTTCTCCATCTTTATGTCATCCCCGTGTGCTACAAGTTGTTTATGTTCTGTTTGCTTCTCCAAATTATGTATTGAATCCCACAGCTCTATAATTGAAACACTCTTCACGCAAGCCAGAGAACTGGGTTTGATTATCCATCAAGCTTCCTTACAATAAACGCAAGTGTTTAGCCAACAGTACGTAGCAAGCATACGTTAGTCGATTGTAGGATTGCATAAGGGAGGAAAGGTTGATTAATAAATAGTACTAACAAATTAATCAATAAATCTCCGACTATTCGTGGGAAACCTGTGATGGATCGCAGGTCGCTCAAGAAAAATAATTTAATTTAATTTCACAGCACAATGTGCGAATGAAGCACTGTAAGGTGTAATGTTGATGTGAGAAAGTGCTACATTAAACTGAAGGCTTATTCTTTGGTACTATTTTAGATGCTGTGTTCAAACAAGCGTGGTTAATGAAAATGACAATGACATAATTTACCTTGGTGTCTCCAGAGCCAAGTATATTCTCTATAAATAGTAATGCGTTTACCTGTACCTTCTGATTGTCGGAGAGCTTGTGTCTCACAACGATAGGCACACTTTGCTCACTCAAACATGGGGAATCCAGAAATTCTTGACGTTGAAGCTATTTACTATCCAATTCTCGCAGCTATTGGTGTACCTGGTAATACATACAGACACCAGATTCCTTCCCCTTTTGTCTCTTTCATCATCTTTCTCTCATGCTTTAAGGGCCGGAGTGGTTACTCGAAGAGAACCTCTTGGTTACCTCTTTTGGAGCTCCTGTGGCTCAGTGGTTAGGGCACTTGGTTTGCAAGCTCGGGAGACCAAGCTGGGGAGATCTGTGTTCGAATGCAGGCAGGTCAGGGCAAAGCCTTGGGCAAGCTTCCTTACCCCACACGCCTAATAATAATTCCTACTCCCAAAAAATAGCACAATTGTAGAACTGGTCATTTCAACCGACGACTGTTTGTGGGACACTGCTGTGCTCAATTGGCTGCGATTCGCGCACAAGTATATACAGACAATCCACTTTGTAGTATATTCGGTGAAGCTCTTTCGGACGTCGATAAATGTGAAAAGCGCTGATTCAAATGCAATCAGTATTACTATTATACAATTGATCTATAATCTATTGAGTTGGAAAGTTTGAAGTAAGGTCTGATTCAGTTTGGCAAAATGTAAAGACGGTTAGTAAAATGACGAAAATCGTAAAGACCAGGGATAACATCCTGCTATTAAACGCCGGGGGTTGAATTCAAATTTAATCTGCGCGAACACTGTTCCAGAGACCGAACGGTAAATGTATGGAGTAAACTATCTTGGGCGATGGAGAAACCAGGAAGTATTGATTTTTTCAAACACAAGATAAATAGTTGCATTTCAGAAAATAATATGTTATGAAGTAATATATTATGAATACTTACATGAAATGGAATGCTAGTAATCGTTGCGTTTGATAAGTGGTGTCCTCCGCTAGAGAAAACCACTGCATGAAAAGTGTTTTATTTCGAAGAACCAGTAGCTAAGTTGTTAGAGCACTCAGCTCGTATGAAAGAGATCCATGGTTCGATGCCCAGCAGTGCGAAACTTTCGGCCAGTTTCCGTATTCCACTCAAACTATATTTATATCAGCAGTAAGTAAAAACCCGATTGTTAGTTGATCGGCAGTAATTTGTTTCTCAGTCAATGGATTTGGTGACACCGTTTGAGGGAGAAAGTGAGGGCGAAGTGTTTAGCAGAGGTAGATCAAGACGGTATCGGTTGTGGAGGTACAAGGTGTTGTAAGCAGAGTTTGAGGGGAATAAGTTGGAGGAGTGCTTGGAGGTGCGATAGATGAGGTCAATTTTGAGATATACATTTGACGGTTGCTCAAAGCAGTGAACGATGGCAGAAGAGAAGGTTGATGGGTCAAGAGGGGCCAGGCCGTTAGGAGCTGCACTTCCACCGTGACGATTCGGTAGTGAGGTATGATGCAAGTTGTGAACGCCTGTTGTGGATTCTCTAAGGTGCAAAGTTGGCGCCTGGAGCGACACAAGTTTCGTGAGAAGGAAAAGGTTGATATTTTCATCTCAAAAAGTTCTTGGATGGTGCGTGTTTTGTAACAGAAGGAATTGACATATTGTAGGCTGATCCAGAGGGGACAGTTGTTGCGAAAATGTTAACCAAGTACTACAACAAAAACAAAATTACACTGATAGATCGCCTTTTGTGTCGGGGGGACGTCGCAGGAATGCAGGAGACGGAAACGTTGGATAACTAACGGTTGAGATAGTGGTGTAGCGTAATTGCAGATCAATGAGATCCTGGTGCACCAAAGAATCAGGATGTGAGATGCCCTGGCAAATCATTCATTGAAACGTGGATCCCGGCGAAATATTCACCTTCAACCTTTACCTCTGGACGTCTGGCTCCAGCCTCCTGCTCACATCCCTGTGCCATCGATCCCTTCTGTTGAGCATAGTTTGCAGCCAGTAAACTCAGCATCTCTGAAAGTCTCTCACTCAATCACTCCGGTTTGCCCCTTCACTGAAATCCCACCCGAAGACGTTCTCTTTCGACAAAGTTCACATTCACCTCCCGGTGGCTCAGTGTCAGTCTCCTCTATTAACAAGTCCTCCGAGAAACTACCCCTTGTGAAGTTTCCTGTGTAAATGTAAGCTGTTGTAGAGCCCGTATAAAACGTTGGATAAATTCTCGCCATTCAACAGTGATAATAATAGTAATAATAATAATTCCGTTTGATATACAGCTTTTCACGTATTCTAGATGTCGAGTCCTTTACCTCAGTGGCTTAGAGCACTCGTCTTGAAATCGTGAGACCAGCATTTACTATCTAGCCAAGTCAGTGATCAACTTTCGGCAAGTTTCCTTTCTCCACACGACTGATAATTGTACGACTAAACAAACTATAATAAATCGGTCATTTGAATTCAGGAATGTTTGTGGGGACATTGCTGCGTTCTGCTCCTGGCTGCCGCATTCCACCCACAAATATACAGTCAATTCACTTGACAGTATATTCTGAATTCCAAAGCCTCTGGGCATGGTGGGTTTACGCACGGCCACCGAGGTTGGAGCAGAGGATTCGGGGGATATTGTGGAGGCCAGACACGGTGGAGCGAAAGCAACGGGAGTTGGTTTGAGTAGCGAGTAGATCAGAGAGGTAGGTGGGTGCAGAGCAGTAGAAAGATTTGAAGACAAGTATGAAGATCTTGAAGTCGATCCTCTCCGGGACAGTCAGCCAGTGAAGTCTGACAAGGACTGGGATAATGGGGGAGCGAAGTATGGTGCGGGTGAGAATGTGGGTTGCAGAGTTCTGAATGAAATCGACTCTGTGTATTGTGGAGGAGGGGAGACAGGCGAGGAGGGCATTGGAAAAGGGGAATTGGTATCACTTTGAGACACAGTCGAGAAGACGATAAATGCGCGATATTAAATGCTAATCCTTAAGATTAGTATTATTGCGTCTCACAGCGCTTCACATTATATACAGCAAAGTGAATTTATCTATATTTTTGGGCTGTGTATTAAATCCCTGAATATATTTCGGTGCCTCCAGTCTGTTAGTCGCCTGCCTGAAGAGCACTATGTCAATGCTTGTTGTGTTACAGTGGACCTCCTCGCCATTGATTGAAAGATACGACATTAACCCTATTGTGTTATACAAACCCAGGATTATTTTGATGACTGAGCCGCGTTGCATGCAGATAATCACGCCCGGTGTAAAATATTTCAGGACAGAGACGATGATATGCTGTTTTAAGCCATCACATTTAACAGCTAAACGGTCAGTCTCGGAGAAATATAGAATGTTTCCTCACAGGAAGCCGTGAGGGTTATTATATATTTGCTTGTTGTTGAAAGTTGTGGAGTCCAGAAGCTCAGTGTTGACCGACACGTATACAACAACCATGGGGAAAAAAAAAGATTTGTTTTCTGAAGAGGATATCAATTCATCAAAACCAATATATATGTCTATAGATATAGATATAGATATATATGGATACACTTGTACCTTCTGCTCTCTTGGGAAATCTGATATCAATTGTCACAAAGCTTTGTGCATTCAAACGTGACGTGGCAACTTGTATTCATGAACATGATTCGAATGATTTGACGCGAACCTGCTCAGCCATGAGACTGTTATGTTTTAATTTGGACAAGAGTCCAAGACCACATGGTGGATCAGGTAGGGGATGGAATGGAATCACCTACCAACTCCGGAGCGTTTACTCCTCGGCTTAGATGTTATTGATATCAATTTTCTTTAATCAGAGCTCAATTAAACTGATGTCACAAGTTTTGTCACAATTTTTTCTTTCACTTTTTCTAGTTAATGTGCTGGCAATTGTAATCCTTTCCCAGGGAAGGTGTGGCCTCTCCAAAGTCGTCACTCTCTATATGATGGCCATGGCCGGATCAGATCTAATGACGATTATCAACAATGTGATACTGAACCGCATCAACAACATGTATTTCCCCTTCAGCTTCTTGTCCTATACCGCAGTGTGCAGATTGAAAAACGTTCTGCTGACCTCCATCATTCTATGTTCCATGTGGCTAACAGCCGCCTTCACCATTGATCGCTATGTCGCTATTTGTTGCCAGAAAATAAAGCACAGATATTGCTCTGTAAAAACAGCCAGTTTGGTTATTACAACAATGTGTGTGCTCAGCTGTGTGCAATGCATTCCGATTTATTTTGCTTATGTTCCGCTTGTTATGGATAATATACCAAAGTACTGCATTATAAACCCCAGTATATACACTTCCCTGTACTGGCAATCTTTCGATTTGTTGATCCGTGCGTTCAATCCTATACTAGTATGCGTTCTCATTACCTTCGTCAACGCCCTGACTATCAGACACATTTTAGTGGCCAGCAGAGCCCGCAGGAGAATCCGGGGTGACAGCTGTGGGAATAACCAGACTGATCCCGAGATGGAGAAACGGAGAAAATCCATCATTTTGCTCTTCGCTATATCCGGCAGTTTTGTACTTTTGTGGATGACAAATGTTGTGCATGCTTTAAAATGGGCAGTTACAAACTACCAAAATAAACCGACAGACATTAGCACTCCGTATATCGTCCAACAAATTGGATTCATGCTTCAGCTACTGGGCTCCTGTACAAAAACTTGTATCTATGTGTTGACACAGAGCAAGTTTAGAGAAGAGATCAAGAAGATGCTAAAATGCCAGTTTGCAAATTAAAGAATTATTATTGACACAGCTTGATTGTAAATGCCTTCCTCATCGCCAGTGACAGTTGCTATTGCGTTTATTATCTCCAGTCCACAACTGTCTACTTGAAAATGGAAACCATGTCATGTTCGCATTATGTAGCTTTTACATCGTTTGGGATTGAAGATGACGCCAAACGATATCAACTAAAACACTCCGAAAACGTGCGCCAGTTTGGGGTCAGGTACGACCCTAACCTATCCTGCTTCCACCACATCCGGTCCCTCACCAGCACGCAAGGATTATTATTATTATGATTATTATTATTTCAAGCAGATTAACAGCAAATAGCTCACTGGCCACAGAGCACAGGATTCCACAGACAGCAATCCCTTGTATTTATACATCGCCTTATACGTAGGGTCGCTACGCAGAGCGCATAACATTTGCAGAAAAATGTACAATCAATTTAAATCTTTCTACAACACAAGCTAGACGGTGTTGTAGAAAGGGGAGCGGGCAGGGCAGTGGGATTGAATCGCTCTTTTCAAAGAGCCGGCACAGACTAGATGGGCCGAATGGCCTCCTTTTGTGCCGTAAAATTCTATGATTCTATGGTGTGAACCAACGGTTTAAATGACAAATAAACATCAAATGCTTTGATAGATTTTCTACTTCCATCTTTTGTGATGCACCAAACTTCGCTCTCCCATTATCCCCGTCCCTGCGGAGCAACGTTAAACGAATACATCGCCCCATAAGAAACAATTTAAAAACTGGATATTTCTTCTTTTTTGGGGAACATAGTTGGTCAAAATTTACTTTTCAACAACACCAACAATATCCGCTTTCCGATTGTCTTTACAACTCATTCAATGCTTGGTTCACTCACTCACTCACTCACTCACTCACTCACTCACTCACTCACTCACTCACTCACTCACTCACTCACTCACTCACTCACTCACTCACTCACTCACTCACTCACTCACTCACTCACTCACTCACTCACTCACTCACTCACTCACTGGGGAGATGAGTGGAAGGATCTAACAAATCGCCGATATTATTTATCAGCGAGGTTAATTGTTTAGACGCATTATTATCAGGCTTGTGTGTGGAATAACGAAACTTGCCCACGGTTCCCACTGAACTGACTGGATTCGAACACACCTCTGGTGCTCGTGCTTGGACAGCGAGTGCTCTAACCAATGGTAACATCTGATAAACACCAAACCATTTATAGAGGTCCTTTCACGTTGGGAGGACTTCACAAGCAGCTGAAAAATTAGGTTGGTACCCGACCAGTGGATGGTGGTGGAGGGGTATAAGGGCAGGGGAAAGCAGAGTAGGAGAATGGGGGAATGTTAGTAATGCAGAGACACGGTCGGGGATTGGGTTCTTGACACCAACCTTGAAGGAAGAAAGGGAGGAAGTGAGGCAAAGCGATTGTGGGATGGAGTTCCAGATTGTGCGGACAGAGAGACTGAAAGCCCGGCCAGCGATGGTAAGGCAGTTTGGATGGGGATATTGGAGCAGGCCAGAGCCCGCTAACAGAGTGACGGGCAGACTGAAAGGGAGACAGCAGGTCGGAGAGTTAGGCGGAGGCAAGTCCGTGCATTGCTTTGATAGAATAGCAAAGATAGATTTGCTGAAATTCTATCTGACACGCAAAGCATATTATGAAAGTTTGTGGAGGGAGGGAGGCGCAGGAAAATCTTAGTTTTACTAATGAACAGAAGAATACAGATGTGTCTGTTTTGTGCAAAAGGCACGTTGGCGTTAATTACAAAAGTGTTAGAACATAAGAAGTGGGAAGTGTTGCTACAACTGAAGAGGCCTTTCCTGAGACCGCACCTAGAACATTGTGTGCAGGTTTGGCCTCCTTATTTAAGAAAGGAAATACCGCTTTAAACGGGTGCACCACGAGGTTGGTTCATGGGATAAGGGGGTTCAAATGTGACGATAAGTTGAGCACTCTAGGTCTATATTCTCTAGAATATCGAAGTATTATAGGGAATCGTATCGAAGCCAATATGAAAATTAAGGGGCAAAATAGAGTAGTCAGCGGCAGAATGTTTCCCCTGGTTGGCGAAATGATAACCACAGTCTTCAAATTAGCAGGCCAGCCCTTTCGTAGTGAATTGACAAAATGCTTCTTCACTCAGAGGATAGTTACTTTATGAAATTCTCCATTAATATTAATGATAATAATAATAATGCTGGGAATCGATCATGTCATAATTCCACATGTAACTGATGGCTTCAATCTATGAGCTCTATTCAAGTGTAATTTTGTTTGAGTTATACGTTGGAACATCACCAAGTAAATGAAACTGTGAATGAAGTAACTAATTAATTCCCCTAGGGAATCATCACCTAGGTTTGTTCCTGGGAAGAAGGAGTTCAGCTGTGAAGACAGGTTGATTAATCTAGGCATGCATTCTCTTGAATATGGCAGATTGAGAGGTGTCCTTATAGAATCGTATAAGATTACTAAGAGACATTCCAGAATCGACAGTGGGAGACAGTGACCCATGGGGGGGAGAAACTATAACCTGGGGTCATATACTTAAAATTAGGAGTCAGCAATTTCGCACAGAGTTGACAAAATAATTGTTCACTCCGAGGTTAGTTAAATTATGGAATTCTTTACCACCAAATCTTTAGATGCTCAGTCTTTGAAAACATTGAAGCATGGGATTTATAGATTTATTATCGATCAACGGATAAAAGGATATGCAAATAAGGCGGGACATGTGGAGTTGGGTGAGAATATCAGAAATGAACTTATTTATTGGCGGGACAGGCTCGAGGGGCCGAATGGCCTACCTCTCCTCCTGATGCTTATGTTCTAGTATATTTACCCAGTAACTCCACACGTTCCTGCAGCACACGACAGCCCATTCTGTGGAGCACTTGGAGATGTGTCGATGACGTTATCAAATGCAATAAAACATGCAAGGATTATTCTGATTAATAAAATAGCATCTTGCTCTATAGCTTCCCAGAAAGCTAACAAACGATCCCCAATATCCTATACTAAAACTATTTTTTTGAATTTGATATAATGCCTCACATTTAAGCCCTCCACAACCTCGCCCCACGCAACATCAAAGACCTGCTACTCCCTTTCCTACCTGCCCGCCACCTCCGCTCATCTTGTCAATCCAACGACCAAACCACCCTTCCCACCATTGGCTGGCAAGCCTTCAGCCGTTCTGCCCCCAACATAGAATCATAGGTTCATAGATTCATAGAATTTTACGGCACAAAAGGAGGCCATTCGGCCCATCTAGTCTGTGCCAGCTCTTTGAAAAGAGCGATTCAATCCCACTGCCCTGCCCGCTCCCCATAGCCTAATAGACCTGTTCTCCCTAAATAAAGATCTAATTCCCTTTTAAAAGTTGTTATCGAATCAGCCTCCACCACCTTTTCAGGCAATGCATTCCAGATTCGAACAACTCGCTGAGTGAAAAATATTCTCCAAAGCTCCCCTCTACTTCGCCTTGAAACTATTTTAAATTTGTGACCACGAGTCACAGATTCGCCCACGAGTGGAAATAGTTTTTCTCTATTTGCCCTGTCGAAACCACTCATGATCTTATAAACCTCTATTAGGTCTCCCCTCAATCTTCCCTGCTCCAGAGAGAATAAACCTATCTTATCTAGCCTCTCCTCCTAGCTGAAGTCCCTCAATCCTGGCACCATCCTAGTAAATCTTCTTTTTAACCTTTCCAATGTATTCACATCCTTTCTGTAGTGTGGTGACCAGAATTGAACACAGTATTCCAGCTGAGGCCTCACCAAAGTCCTATAGAGGTTAGTCAGCAGTTCCTGACTTTTGTACTCCATACCCCTATTTATAAAGCCTAGTATCCCCTATACCTTCTTAACAGCCTTGGCTACTTGTCCGACCACCTTCATCGAGTTACTAACACAAATCCCCAGGTCTCTCTGTTCCTTCACACCATTTAAAATTGTACTCTCTAGCCTATATTGCCTCCCTTCATTTCTTCTCCCAAAATGCATCACCTCACACTTCTCTGCATTAAACTTCATCTGCCATGTGTCTGCCCACTTTACCAATTTGTCTAAATCCTCTTGCAGATGGCTACTATCCTCCTCACTATTTACTATTCTTCCTAACTTAGTGTCATCTGCAAACTTGGAAACTGTATTCCCTACACCGAAGTCCAGATAATTGATGTAGCTTACAAAGAGCAATGGTCCCAAAACCGATCCCTGTGGCACACCACTGCTCACTTCCCTCCAATCTGAAAAACAGCCACTCACTACAACTTTCTGCTTTCCGTCTCGCAGCCAGTTGTGGATCCACCTCTGCCACTGTCCCTTTTCCGCCGTGGGCCTTCAATTTCCTAATAAGTCTCTCATGTGGCACTTTGTCAAATGCCTTTTGAAAGTCCATGTAAACTACATCAACTGCGCTACCATTATCCACCCATTCCGTCACCTCATCAAAAAATTCTATCAGATTTGCAAGGCAAGATTTGCCTTTAACAAATACATGTTGACTGTCTTTAGTTAGCCTATATCTTTCGAAGTGAAGATCCTGCTTGTCCAGATAGATGGCATACTTCACTCTCTAACATCTCCACCCACTCCATCTCCAATCATTCTATATGTTTTTACACACAGTATATACTCAGTGTACACTCACAGACAGCATACACATTCTGGGAGACAGGCGGGGAGACTGGGGGGAGGGAAAGAGACAGGTGGACAGGGAGGCAGGTAGTCTGAATTGGGTCTCTCTCATGTGTCTGTTCATGTGAAGATTTTCTCTGATGAATATTCACATCCACAAAATGAATACTTTGGGCAATGTATTTTTGTATTGACTGTTCCCTGATTCTGACCCAGGCTGTAACAAGTATCAGTCAAATGATCACTGACATTCCCAGACTGACGGGCAGTGTGCAGGGGCAGTGAGAGTGTGAGTTTTCATGAAACTGGATGTTGTGAATATTGACTTATTGACGGGAACTCACTCCCGTGGTGTGTGTGAGAGGAACCTCTCAGATCAGGGGACATCTCCACACTCCCCGGCCACAGTCAGGGGCTGACTAACCACAATTTGAATTTGCCGCCTTGTGTTTGTCCCAGAATGTGGGTCAGGCCCAGGACGTCCTGTGACTGGTCTGCCAATCACCGCTCGTCACTTCTCCCCTCCCCTGAACCCCACACACTCACTCACCCACCTCAGGCCTCTTTTCTCCTCCGCTGTTCTACTGGCTCCATCCTCCAGGTTTCTAAGGCTGAAGAAAAATTAATAAGAATAATAATAATCCTTGCGTTTGATATAGGTAGCGCTTTTCACATCTTACCAATGCCTCAAGGCACTTCACAGAATATACTATCAAGCCAATTGCATACATCAATCCACGACTGTGCGTGTCCCACAAACAGTCGTGGATTGAAAATATTAACTTATTGTGTTAACCCCAAGCCTCCCATTTGTCATCGTTTTGCTGCTCAATGCTCTGACGGTCAGACACATTTTGGTCAGCAGTAGAGCCCGCAGAAGACTCCGATCCCACATCCCTGGTGAGAATCACATTGATCCAGAGATGGAGAGTCGGAGAAAATCCATTGTTTTGCTATTTGTCGTATCTGGGAGTTTTGTACTATTGTGGGTGACTTATGTAGCCGCAAATCTTAGTTATTTAATTATGTATTTTTTAGATAAAGGCAAGCTACTTGGTGAACTTACAAATGTTGGAGATATATTTCGACTTTTTAGTTGTTCCACAAACACGTGTACTTACGCTTTGACACAATCTAAGTTCAGAGTACAGTTGAAGAATATGGTGAGGTACCCGTTTCGTAAACTTGTTAAGTTAGTTTGGTGAACGAAAATCACTGCCTTCTAATTATTAATTACCCTATTTAACCCTCCTTAGTCCCGGAGTATAGAAAACTGAACACAGTAATCCGGGTACAGTCAGATAAACGTGTTGCTTAGTCGATGGATAATTTTCTCTAATTCACTTGCCACACTCCTTACCACTAAGGTTAAAATCTCGTTGGGTTTCCTGATAGCGCATCGCTACAGTGATCTGTATTCAGTGATTAGTTCACCTGAACAACAGCATCCTTTTTGTCCTCCACCATACTTTTTTTTATCCACGTTCAGAAAGTATTTCATTCTTCTATCTCTAGTGAATGAGTTCCCTCATTGAATTCCATCCATCACGGTTTCCTTCCTTCACTTCATTTATCTACGTTCGGATCAATCTTCCTACTCCCCTCTAATCAGTACGCTGCGCCTCCAAATTCTGTGCCGTCAGCCGGATTGGATATCAAACTCTCTGTTCCTTCACAAACCTCATTTAAATATAGTTGGTAAATAGGTGAGGTACCAGAATGGACACCCTGGCTACCACTGCAATGTGACTTACGATGCTATCTGATTTAATTTGTTGCCAATAACACAATATTGGGTATATCGTTTTCTTAGAACTTTACTATTCACATTTAGTCACTCGAGATTGCCACAACAACATTAATCAAGAATGCAGAATTAGTTTGGTATACATGATAATATTTGATCTGCTAATACCTGATCTGTACGGATAACTTTTCTTTATTCTTGCCAAAACAATAAATATTATTCACGAGCAAATACTTGCATTTATTTATTAATTGATGCATTTGCGCTTGGCACACTGTGACATCCTGAGCGCTTCTCATTGGTGTTATATGATTCCCAAACCGGGAAACGTTGACTATCAGCACGATTAAACGCTCCGAACTGTTCGCTCAGCAATCCACCCACTGGCGCCTCTGCTCGACTCGCCTCGCCAACTTGCTCATCCCTTGCAACTATCGACCCACCATCAGAGCACACGCTTTCAGTGACGCCAAACCCTGGAACACTCTCCCCCAAATCCTCCCCCTCACAACTTCACTCCCCTCTTTCGTATCTCAACTAAAACGATGCCATTCGACCGTGGTTACCCCCTTCCCCCGGCTCAGAGTCAGACAATGCAGCTGAGACGCTAGTCTGTGAGGAGATCAGCGGTGGCTGTTTCTGTTCCTGCTACACTTTCCTGCTCTAAACCCAGCCTGTTGTGTTAGAGAAGCCGACAACCGCCTGTTAACACGTTAGTGTGACATTCTCCAGATCAAAGGCTGGTGATGTGGTTGAGGTCAGAGTCTTGAGTAGTCATCACATCAAGAACAATGGAGTGGACAATCACGTCTGTTCATCTAAAGTTTTACCAAAGAAGAGCAACGTCACACCACAGCTGGGTTTCCTCAGTTTTAAAGCAAAATAGTTAAATGATTTAGAAAACAAACACCTTTTCCTATTGCTGTGAACTATAAAGAGATTTCGTTTTCAGTCCCTTCTCTTTACCTTTGCTAATGATTCCCTTCTTATATTTTAAGAAGGTAAAGACACTTAATAATAATTAGCAGCACACAACATATATATGGCTGTGGAATCTGTGCACGTGTTAAAGTGTGTCAGTAACTGCGACTATTTCAATGCTGTCCTCATAGTTCAGAGTTCGTTGATCAGCCTCTGATCTGACACCACTCGCCAGCGACGTTGTGATATGATGACAATTTAATGTTCACCAATTCCATCCCTAATGACGGACATTACATTTACTCAGAAACAGCTGCATAATCTGGAATTTCTGGTGATGGTTTTTGGTATCAGCTAAACAACCACTTCCCAGACAATACTGTGATGAAAAAATGGCTGAAAAGGGACAGTCAATGGGTCACGACAGTGGTCCTGCAAACACTCATGGATTTAGAGTCCAATTAAATAAATGTAAGAACCAACAATGATCACCAACGCTCTTACGTATTTCCAATCAGTAACCTGTGAGCTACTTGTTCAGCCGTCCTCAGATTCTGCCCCTGGGGCAGTCACACTTTCAACTCCCACAGCTAGACCAAGTCACTGACCCAAAGTCAGCCGCCTTTTCCGTACAGCCACGTTAGACTCCAAAATGTCAACTGAAGTACAATTTCGAGGCATTGTGTGCAATATGATATTGTAATCACCTTTTAACGGACACTCAGCAAAACATCTACTCAATTAGGATCCATCAATATCTTGAATAGCATTTAGTATTGAACACAACATTAATTCCAATTAAATCATGCCAATCTGTAAAACACTCCATGTATTCACAGATAAATTATAGTGTAAATATTGTTTATCAGTATTTGCACAATTTGGCTGCCACATTTCGCCCACAAATATACAGTCAATTTTCCTACTCTGCATTCCTCTATCTCGACCCCGCTGCCCTCCTCCAGTTCGTAATCGACTCTTCAGTGCCTTATGTCGTCCTACCAACGTGAAAGGCGCTATATGAATATAATTATGGATTTATATTTGTTATAACATCTTATCACGTTTTGGGAATTTCTAAAGGCGTTTCATAGAATATTCAGTGAAGCAAGTTAACTATATATTAGTCGAGGGAAACACCACAGATAATTGTTTACAGCGGATTTCCACAAACAGTCGCAGATTGAGGGAAATAATTATTATTCTTTGTTTTGGTACTCATTTTCATGAATTTATTGCATCCAATATTATGTATTGATAACATCAGTTTGTTGGACACTGTTGTGGATAATTTGCTGCTGCATCTCACCCACAAAATATACCGACAAATCACGTTGCAGTATTTTCTGTCAAGCGCATTGATAGGCTTCATGTATGCTATAAACCACTGGACAATAGACAACCATTATTATTATTATTATGCATTCACATCGGCATCTGTAGTGATGAGCACAATGTACTTGCTTTCTGTAGTTACCAGAAAGTGTGAGACCACGGTTAGAATAATGCAGCTCCAAAACAAACATTATATTTTTATGGGAAAATCACGTTGAGGTCAATGTTTTGGTGTACGTTCACGAGATCTATCAAGTCCAGTCTTAGCTGTTTGTTTTACGATTTTAGCAAGAAGAGCAGCATTATACCACAGCTGTGTTTAAACAATTTGAATTGCTACAGTTTAAAGATAAGGACACTCATATTTTTTGGAAACAGAAAAGGGAACTCATCTGCATTCAGAGGTAGCCGCTTAGTTTACATAATCGTGTTTTTTGTTATTGTGATATGGTTTTTCCTCTTATGAGAAGTATAGAGTGAAAATGGTTCCAGACAGGTTTCGCCGGAATCTTGAGCAAAAGGCTCAGGATCAGCATACCTGCTGGGGAGAGCAAGTGGCTGGTGCTGAGAGAGGGTGGGCAAGATAGGTATGGATCGACAGGGAGCGGGTGAAAGAAAGGGCGAGAGAGGGGATGTGGGCGTGGGCAGAGGGGCGGCGGGGGTTAGAAAAGGTAGCACAAAGTCACTGTTCATTACAATATTATTAAGGCAATCTTTCAATCAGGTACACTTCACATTAAAAAATTGGAATGTCTCGTCACTTTCACGAAATCACTTTGTGGTAATAAAATGTTTCCACAATCCGTGAAAATGGGCAAACATTACGACATCCGGTGACACAATCCTTATTACTGTGTGCAATATTCATTGTCAGTAGGATTCGAAACTGCGCAGGAAGTTTCTCAATGGATTTAACTCGTCCATCGCCGTAACCACTCGGCCACAGCTACCGACAAACCTGCATGGAAACGATTTAGATAAACCCTTGTTTGCACATCATTAATTTGTAGACTTTTCCCTAATTCTACTTGTCCTTCGATTTGATTGGTTACATTTCACAAAACGTGCTATCACAGCATAGAGATGACATGACGACCTTCATTAGATGCTATTTGCTGACAGATTTGAGTATTTACAGAACTGTATTTCTGCGTGAAAGCTGCACAGGTTCTCCAAACGAACCAAAACTACAAATTTAATCTCCAATTTAACCTAGGAAATTTGGCAGCAACATAAGGTCAATGTCATTTGTAATAAAGATCCACCAGGCGGTACTTTTCCGTTCATCTGGTTGAAACGCAGCAGTTCCACACACCTGAATATCTCTGGTCACTCAGCCTTCACCATTGGGGTTCTGGTCCAAATACTGTCGAGAATTAGGTAAACGGGAAATGTCCCCTGATAAACCATAATCACTTCATGCTAAGATGATGGATTCCAGTGCAAAGGTGGAATGCTCAGAAGTCTCAGGATATTTAATTGGACGTCATTACTACATACTTATTTACAAAAAATGTTGGACTGTAGGTGGGTGAGTGAAGGTCTGTGATTGCTGAGTGTGTCATTGAACTCAAAAAACATAAGATTCTTTATACCGAAGCAGATAGTTCTGACCATTAGTAAGTGATTTAATAATCACGCTAGTGAATGAAACGGACAATTTGGTAATGATTGTTGTCGTCTACAACATATACTGTCAATTGTCCTTGCAGTGTCATCTCTGAAACGTTTGAAAAGCTCCGATTACGCGATCAGATGCTGTTTTACGTGCAAAGATCATTGTGATTATGGCTACAAAACTTCCATTCCTTGTGCACTGACAGAACATTACAACACGTGAAGAATACAACAAACTGCAAAGGGCAGGCGATTTCCAATGTTCGCAATTCAAATCACGATTGCTGCGATCACAATGTAGAACACTAACGATCACGGCTGAACATTTGCCCCACATACAGAGCAGTTACTCACAAGAAACAATAAGCGTTTATGTTTTGAAAATTATCATATGATTCGCATTTTATTAGACGCTGACCTCTTTTTTGAGTGTAATTGTTTGCTGAACACACTTTGTGGTCACGCATAACAAGTTCTTATGTCAAGTAAACTTGGCTTGAAATCTCAATTTACAGCCGAAAATAGTTTGAAAACTGGTTAGAATTACATGGGATATTCAACCTCAGATTCAACCTCAGATCAGTTATTGTATTCATATATTGTTCCAATACTTTACAAAGAAATATTCTGAAAATCAATTTGTTGATCGGTTTTGGATTTTTTAATTATAAACTGAAAACCGCATTTAGATTTTCCTTTTTATTCTGGGAAATTCAGTGACTTTCTACCACTTTTCTTCTGAGTGCCTTCGGAATTCAAGGACGGGTTGCATATTAGAAATTATTTATCTCCTAACCGTGAATTCAGTTAGTTGAGAAAAGCCAACTTTGGTTGAAAGTGATCGACTGGCAATTAAATCTATCAGTGTGTTTGCCTGATAGGCAGAAAACCTTAGCTGTTGGGTGACCAATGAAATCTGGAATTAGCTTGGTAACTATATGCACACATCTGTTTCTGTTAAGGAAAACATCTGACGTGGAAAATGTACAAGGTGAGCAAGATGACAAACAATTGATGGTGGTGGGATTCAAACTCACGTCTCTAACGAGACTGGAACCCGAACGCAGCGCCTTAGACCGCTCGGCCACTCTATCCGATGTTTCTATGCATAACGAATCTACCAGCATCTCTCACTAACAATGTTTCAATGGGATGCTAAAGTGACAATGAAATGAGTGGATAGACCTGGATGGAGTAAACGAGAATCGAATTTAGTCATACCATTGATGATCTCAAGCATTGTTTATGTGATTTTCAAACAATGCTCATAATGCGGACAACTTGATTTAATGTTTGATTCACCACTGCACAGATTGTTAGGAATTAAACTGATTGTTGCTTTCAGGTGCCTTTGTTTCCAAATTATTGAAACTCACCTGTCTTTCATTTATTGACTGCAAGGCCTTAAGCTCTTGTAACCATCATTTTACTGGAGTTTAAAAGAAACACTTCTTCAACAACATTCGGAAGATCTCCTATCTGCTACTTGTGCCATCATTAAACAATTATATATACCTGTAACTTGCATCCCAATTCTGCATTTCAGTTTCGTGATAGATCTGAAAGGCATCATTGATTTTGTATTCACCTCTCGATAGCTTTCAAGTCACTGAAGTTTCCATAGTGTAGTGGTTATCACGTTCGCCTAACACGCGAAAGGTCCCAGGTTCGAAACCTGGTGGAAACATTAGTTCACTTTTAATTTGTAAAATCATTTTTAAGTATAGGCACTCGCAAACCATAATCATGAAATCGAATTATGCTTTGTAGAGGCAGATACAGTAGTGAACATTTAAGGCAGCATGCAAAAGAAATATTCTCGCTGCTCAACTGAATTCCTTTGTTACTGCAGGTTTGCAGACCATGAGGCGAAAATATTTAATCAGTTCCCGTTCATTTAAATTTATGAAATGATTGTCTAACGGAATCCAATGATATTGAAACAGTAACATGGTGCGTATGGTTATTTCTGCACAATCGTTTCTCCCCCTCAAATATGGAATATCTACTTCAGATTATATCCATCGCAGCCACATGCGGACAATCTTCTTATCGTTTTACAAAAAACAATTTGCAATCCACATGAGACAAGACACAGTGGAAAGTTTAGACCTAAATGTAGACCTAAAGTTTAGACCTAAATTTCCAAGATTGGGGATTTTTGTGTTGAGGGAAGTGAGCGATGATATTTGACATTGAAGATAGAGAGTGATTTAGGAGGAGATATCGAGGTAGATTTCCAGAGGCCGGTGCCTTGTGACTGAAGGTCAACACGATTATTGACGATGAAACTACGGAAGGCAATGAGATGGAGAGAAGCAAAGATTGTGTTCTAACCAAACTCCATATGATCTAGTGTAGTAGCTCTTATCATCTGTGTCTCTTTAGGCTGTGTACCTTACAGAACAATCTCCTTCTGAAGATCATTTGTAGATTCATGAACTCAATGCACTAGGGCTGATGGTCTCATATCTGGTATCTACGCCATCAGGCCGCTGATGGCTTACGTTGGTACTGGCGAAAAAGCTATACGGTCAATTATAAGAACAATAATAATCCTTGCATTTTGACACAGTGCTTTCACATTTTATCGCTTCACAGTGTATACTGTAACATGAATTAACAGTACATATTTGTGAGCGAATCGCGGCAGCCAATTGCATACAACAGTTTCCCACAAACAGTCGCGGATTGAAATGACCAATTTTAATATTGTGGTTTTTTTTGGAGGGATTATCTAGCATGTTGAGTAAGGAAACTTGCCGACGGTTTCTCCCTGACCTGCCTGGAGATGAATACAGTTCTTCACAACTTGGTCTCCCTAACAAGGCTCCAACCTTGCCACAGGTGCATCAAGACGTCTTGATGACCTAGGAAGTCGCGATACCAAGCAATCCTATTATTATGATCATTGTTTGTTGAAATCACAATAGTCTGAGCTCCTGCTATTTGCACGACGAGGGTTAAAGCAGACCAGCCAGCGGCATGATTCCTGGGTTCTCAAGAGATGATCGGCAGTATGCCAGCTCCAGAGTCGGCTAAGCTCCCAATTTCTGCCAATGATTGCCACTGTCTGGTCTGTCATGATTAGTGCCCAGAAAAAATGCCAGGGTCAGAACTCGACATCCCACTATGCCACAGGAAAGAAACAAAGATAATGCGTATGTATATTTATTTATTAATTTCGCGTCTTGCATTATTCGTTGTGGTGCAATTTAGCAGTAAATGAAGAACGCTTTTATTGTGAAGACACTTGTTTTTGCAATGTTATGATCTATTGCTGTAGCTGTATTGCTTGACATTACAGCAAAAATCACAGCAATACAAATCCATTCCATTTGTATATGGTGTAAAATTACCGCACAAATCCATGTGAATCCTCGATAGCATAGTGGTTAGTATCCCGGCCTGTCATGCGGGAGACCGGGGTTCAAAACACCGAAGGGGAGGTCATTCTAGTCCCTCTGTTCGTTACCAAGTTGATGGACATTGGAATTACTTGATGTAAAGTGGAGTAACATTAGAGTAACTAAGATCGTTTAATACAAGAGTTATTTCTCCATATATATATATACATACAACTCACTTGACAATATATTCTTTGATGTACTTTGAGAACATGGTATACTCTATCAAATATATGCAATATTATAATGTTTGCCAGAGAGATTTCCTTGGGATACAGTCTCCATTCACTCTTCCACGTACAGGTTATCCAAAACTACGTGATAACTCACTTGAATGAAGAAGGAATCAAAATTAAATCTTACTTTCTTTAAGAATTATTAGATACAGCATTATAATTTAAGTTTTTTCAGGACATTTTGTTCGCTTTGTTATACAGAAGTGGTTGTGATCACTGACGAAAGCTGTCATGGTTATAATGTTTTCTGAACATGGTAAGATGTTATGATTAAAATATAGCAGCTTATACGCCACTGAAAATACACAGTTACAGGAACAAGTGTGTGTTTCCTGGTTTACTGTATCAACAATAGGGTAGCATCCAGTGCTCGGCGTGTGTCTTTGTGCCATCTCGTGCCTGTTTGCGGATCTAAGCTCTGTGAGTTTGGTAGTGACAGAAAAACATGAAATATCTCCGCTTCTCTTTGTTTCATTTAATCGGATATTCTGTTTACTATGGTTTTTGCGATAACAATGCTGTCGAAAGTAATTCCATGGTTGAATCAATACTAATAATAAAACAAGCAATAAAGCAATCTCGAATCGAAAGTTTATTGTTTTAGAAAAGTAATTATTTTTACGTAACAGTTCTTTTGACTTAAATTTCTATTTTCACTAAATTTTAGTGAAATTGCTCGAAAACAGAATGAAGCAATATGTTCAAATTGTGATTTGATCCCAGCTTTTGCATGGGATTACAAGGTTAGTGTGTATTTCTTTGAATAGCGTTATCAATATTACTTTGTATAATTTGAAAAGAGATTCACAGAGTTGAGATTTGAAGTTAAATTTTTTACATCTGGCAACAGAAACCCGGTCCTTGGCTGCTTGGCGGATTACACTTCCATCAGTTGTAATAATGCTACTAACACATAAGATTCCTAATGATAATATTGTAACTCAATCCATGACTCTTTATGGAGTCACTGTGGTGTAAAGTTCGCCGAAAAAAACAAGTCAATTCAGTTCATAGGGTAAACTGTGAAGCAGTTTAAGACATCTGAAATACGTGATAAGGCGTTATATAAAAGCAAGGATTATTGTTGGTTATTATTGGTTGAGCTACTTTTCATTGCAGCTCCACTGGGCAGGAAGTAAAATAGTGGCCCGTACGGGGATCGAACTTGCGACCTTAGGGTTATTAGCACCACGCTCTAACCAACTGAACTCACCGGCCTGGCTTGCTGAGTGAGTCACCGGCAGTTCACTTTGCTGATATACACTATGCAACTCCATGACTGTCACATATCGATGTATTTAATGCAGAACCTAGAGTTACCTTAATCAAGTGCAACCGAACATTGGGCTGCTCGCAACGTATCTTGGAGTCAGAGTCATAATCTTCCGGACACGCACTTGCTCAGGAGATTGTTCATAGTCAGCAGTTCTGCTCAAGTATTCTGACAAGGCCGATTGACAGGGAACTTTATGCAAAATTAATTTATTCCCTAACAAATTCCAGAAATTGTGAATAACGTGGTCCGATATCGCATCTTGTGCACTGAGCAGGGATTCAATGTGACTAACAGTGACCCACATTGACTCCAAGCGGGTGTAGTATGCGAGTGTAGTGTCTGACGGCCGCAAGCATGTTTAAAGAGCAAATGTGCGACTTGTAAAAGGGGAAAGGAGGGCAAACCGGAGGCATTGATGTGGAGTGTTCAGGGTTTGGTGGAATGGTGGCTCAAAGTACCGCGTCCCATTGTATAGCAGAGGGTGCGATGGAGGACAGGAACCAGTGCCAGGGGAGGTTCTAGAGGAATGGTGTTTTCTCATTGATGACATTTCGTATCTTTCGAGCAGAATTTTTTTTTTGAACATCCAATGTACACATAGAAGAGATCAGTCACCCGACAATATACCATCATTTCACTTTATACTGCATTCTGTGCGGAAAATATATCCAACATACAATGTGGGTTTATATCAAATCAACGATTATTCTTAGTATCGTGAATGTAGTCAAGACAGCACCGCATGTTTGTATGATTTTGAACACAAGCGAATTTACAATTCCAGTCGAGTAAAATAATATAAAATTGCTTCCCTGACCGGGAATCGAACCCGGGCCGCGGCGGTGAGAGCGCCGAATCCTAACCACTAGACTACCAGGGAATATACCACAGAGTAACAATCCTTGCCTTTATTACACGTTGCATTCTTGTATGGAGAACGCCTCAAAGTGTTAAAAGACAGATTTGAAATCCAAACAGAGAACTAGAGTGGCAAATTGCTCTGAAAATCGCTCACTGCTACACATAAGAAAATGGAAATTATTGGTGAACAGTGAAACACATTTACTGTTTATTTTTGTTGTGAATTTACAGGACTGTGAAGAAGATACGTTTTTTAAAAAAACAAATGAGTGAGTGATGTATAATTGATCGAAATATCAGCATTGATAATTAATAAAACATTGGATATCCAGAAATCTGATGGTTCCTGTTACAGTTGTTCAACATTCTATTGATTTCTCGATGAGAAGAAGATAAAAGAGGGAATGGGTTCCTGTTCAAGAAATTTTGACAAACGCCATTTCAAACTTTTTTTTTAAAAAAAGAAGTGAAATTAGGTTTCTCGTTGAATCCGGGTCAATGGTGTAGTCAATGACTTAATGGAGAAAATTGATTTTTTCATTTGGGAACTGGAAACTAGATAACATTGAATGAACAGTTCAATGTTGGAATTGGTGGAATGGATCTTCAGGAAGATTAAGATCAAATAAGCCAAAAAGCTTTCTATCGTGGAATAATTGGCAAAGTTGTGAAATCATGCTTTCCGATTTGATCAGCCAAACAAGAAGAATACAAAACTTCCAGAAATGAACTTTTTATTGACTCGCTCAGTGTGGATACATGATCATAATTTTGTCACATATTATTGATTAGGAGCATTAGTGAGTAGTTTTCGGTGTGGGGCGGTAGGTTTGTGTGATTGTGGGGGTAGGTTTTTTGTATGCTTGCGGATGTATGTTTTTATGCATGTGGGATGGGAATAGGGTGGGTTTGAGTGTGGGGGCAGGGTTGGAGTTTGGTATATATGTGGCGGGTTGTTTTGGGTTTGGAGGTGTAGGGTTGTGTATTTTTGGGGTGTGCATTAGGATTATTTATGTGGGAGGGGATAGGCTAGCGTGCGTGTATTTATCGGGCTAGGTTTGTGTGTGTATGTGTGAGCGGGAGAAGGATTGTGTGCGTGCGTGCGTGAGGTGTAGAGTTGTGTGTGGGGTTAGGTTTGTGTATGGGTGATGGGTAGTTTTGCTTGTGGGGCGATATGTTTGTGTGAGTGTGGGATGGGTTTGTGTGTGTGGGTGGTAAGTTTTTGTGTGTTGAAGGGAGGGTTTTTGTGGGTGGGTGGTAGGTTTGTGTATGTTTGGGTTAGTATTATGTGTCTGGGAAGGGATAGGTTTGTATGTGAGGGGGGGGGGGGGGGAAATAGTGTGTGAATGTGTGTGGAAGGGGTAGTTTAGCGTGTGTGTTGGTACGTTTGTGTGAGGATACAGGTACGTTATTTTAGTGTGGGGGTGTAGGAGGTGTACGTGTGGGGCGGGTGAGTTTGTGTGTGAGAGGGTGTAGTTTTGTATGTGTGGTGGGGATATTTTGTGAACGTGTGGGGAAGAGGTATCTTGCGTGTGTCAGAGGGGTAGTTTTGAGTTGTGGGGGTGTAGGTGTTGTGTGCGTGTGGGAACGGGCAGCTTTGCATGTTGGGTAGGGGTTCGGAGCTCCTGTTGCTTAGTCGTTAGAGCAATTGTCTCTGGGAGACCACGCTGGGGAGACCTGTATTCGAATCCAGGCAGGTCAGGGCGAAACCTTGGGCAACTTTCCATACTCCACACGCCTGATCATAATCCGTCCCAAAAAAAACGATAATAAAATTGGTCATTTCATCCACGACTGTTTGTGTGACATTGCTGTGCGCAATTGGCTGTCGCGATTTGCCCACAAATATGCAGTCAAATCACTTTACAATATATTCTGTGAAGCGCTTTGGGACGTCCTAAAATTTGAAAAGCACTATATCAAAAGCACGGATTATATTATTATTATAAGGATAGCATCATACGTCTAGTATCGCTTTGATTGCAATGCTTGACTCGATATCAAGTCAAACACCTCTATATGAAATGTTTCAGTTTTAATGCGATCAAGACTTGGTGTGCGTCTTCGACAACAAAAGTAGTCATTCAGAATTATACAGGGCGTTCAGTTGTCGTTTAGTCGACTTTTCAGTATCAATAGACATAGTAATTATTCCTTATTTTTATCACATCTTCATGCTTGTACTTTAAAAACACAAAAAACAAAAAGTCAACTTGTTTTGCAAATGATTCACGTATATTTCGTGTGTGTATGAATAATCAACATATTAAAGTTATTTGTTTACCAAAATGACGAAGCTATTCAAATTCTAGTTTGGTTATCTTAGAACATCGAAAATATCTACATTGCAACTAGCAATTAAACAAAGACTGAAATACAAAGTTATTTTGGAATCTAGACGCGATATGTGGGAAGGAAAGGACAAGCGAATTTTATCCTGCTGCACATGCACATGCACATGGTAGCAAAACTACTTGATCTGTTTGGTTACACTACATCAGCTGGTGTCACTGCATGAATCAAGTAGTTGTGTGCTTCCCCCCAACAAAAATCAGCTATGCTTTCCTGTGGCCTCTGACTGCTAACTTCGTGTTGGTGGTAAATTTCCTGTCACCGTAATAAAGCAAAGTCAAAATTGCTTGTTTAAACATCAGTGAAATTGAAGCAAGAGTTCCACGAATTGAGTTACTGATTTTTTCCCTGAATTGTTTGAAACCTTACACATTTATCTTGGGAGGACTGTGTGGGGAGGGCCTCGTTTGGTGAAGATGTCGACCATTGTCAGGCTGAACCTGTTAATTGATGAAGGTTGACTCATACCATGGAAGAACTTTAACCAGACTGAGTGTATCCTGATCGCAATCCACAAAGTGATAAGGAGCGGAAAGCGTGGCCTCACATTGCAGCAGAGTTTGACTATGGGCTTCACAGCCTGTACCACAAAACAATTCAAATTCAACGATTCACCTAAACCATTTTGCATATAAATTTTAAGGGACATTTAGCTATTTTTATCAATTCTTCTCTAAACTTAGCCTGGGTCACGGCATAAACGCATGTGTTAGTGCAGCAACTGAGAAGTGAACTCATGTATCCGATTTCATACAGAACATAAACTGGATCATTGTGGCCAGAATAAGGACATTGTTTTGTTATTTGTTCCTATAAGTAATATACAATGTATATCATCCATAAAAGTATAAAACTCCCGGATATAGCGAAAAGAATAACGATGGTTTTTTCCTGTTTCCAATCTCTGGATCATCATCAATTCCAGTGTTGTTGGCGAGCAGACTCTTACGGACTGTGTTTGCTGCCAATATATGTCTAATGATCAGAATGTTGAACAACACAATCAAAACAAAGAAAAAGCAAGGGGTTAGCACGATGTAAAACCAGGAAAAAAATTCCCAAGCCTTTGAATCATAATTACTTTCCTTTTTCTTACAGAACCATGGTAAATTATTAATCTTATACCTAGGCTCAAGAGTAAAATACAAGTGAATGTTTCTGATTCAGCTCAGAGAACAAACTGTTCCTATCACCACAGCCGCTGTTCTCTCATTGCAATATTTATTTTTTAGCTTCTGACAGCAAATTGCTACAAAGCGGTCAAAGGCGAAGGCCACTATGAGCCACACAGACAAGTCAGCGGCAGCACAAAACATACATTTTACGTTTGAGCTAACTGGAGTCAGGTCCAGGAAACAAACTGGGTAATGGACATCATTCAGTCGATTCAATATTACGTTGCTGATAATAACCAGTAGATCGGCCAATGACATGGAAACCAGGGAGCGAGTGATGCATCTGGAGAGTCAACACTTTCCCCGGGATAGGATCACAATCGCAATTATGTTGACTCTAAGGAAAGAAGTAAGATGTCTATCAGTTAATGTTCACTTATTCTCGAAAGTTTGAAATTAACATACAGGTTCGGTTAATTTATAAAACAGATAATGTATTGTAAATCATTTATTAACCCATTTTCTATGCTGTGATGAACCGGTTACTCTTTCCACATACATCTTCACTCTTTGCTTGGACACATGATTTATCAATACTGATATTGTGAAGACATACCTGGAACACCAATAACAGCCAGGAGAGGATACAAAATATACATTATCTAGAATATTGTTTCTGATTGATAAACCTTGTCTGAACAGCTGTGTTATCGCGTCATGGTGTACACAATAGGAGTGACTGAGTCTAAGTGCTCAGAAACAGTTTCATTTATATGAGATGGGAGTCTCAACAGCCACAATTCCTGGCATGTATCTCCTACGTACCACAGATGGATTACTCCCAGTGAATTAACATAATGTCCTTGGGAAAGAGGATTTAGCTGGATCCCATAGGAGCTGCTTTGTAATGGAACAGCATGTTTAATTCAGTCCTCAATTGTGATCTTGGTCATCTTCACCCTCAGCCAAGCGTTCCTGCAGTTCACCAGAACACTGATAACAACAGAATAGTGTCAGCGGCTCGTCCTTATCAATTCCTAAGATGGGAGGGCTGACGAGATGAGCAAATGACGCAGGGTATTCTTAGCCCAAACAGCAGTGACAAAATCACTGCAGATGGTACCACCAGTAGCAAGCTTTTGGATTCGTCTTTTTGAGGTCATTTGATCACCAAACAATCAGAGGCCGTGCGTCTTTTTAATGACTAACGTGTAATGACCTTTTTAGTGTTAACAGTAGGAGATATTCACAGAAACGACTAACACGTTTTCTGCTGTTTATCCGCACAGGACTCGTGACAGTTTTGAATCGACATATTCTTTGTCTTTGCCTACGTAAAATGTATGGTTCTATTTAGCTGTTTCTAAAATAACAATGATAGGAAATATAATAATCCTGTCACTTGATACGTGCTTTATCCGGATGGTTGCAAGCCCTTCACAAAATAAACTGTAAATTCGATTGACTGTGTAATTTGTTGGTGAAATCGCGGCACCCAATTTGCACAGCAGTGTCCCAATATATTGCTTGAATTTCCAATTCCTGAATCAACAATACAACATTTGATTTATTGGTTCAATAAGTGTCAAAGCTGGAAATTGTTCACTAACAACTTTTCCCAGTGAGTCTGACGGTTAGTATTTGATGCATTCGCTACGTACATTGATTGCAGGGTGGAATCATTGGTTTGGCTGGAAGCACAATTCCGCTATTATTGGTCAAATTATTTAAATTCAGCAGAGCTTCTGTTCACTTAGTAATTTACATTAAAATTTGAAATTCAACAAAACAAGAGAACAACTAAACAACATGATGGTTTTACTAATTTTGGCTCGTGCTTATATCAGCAATCTTACTGTTCCAATTTCACCAATTGCAATTAAATCACCATTGTATGATCAGCAAAATTGCCAAAATCTAACTTCAAATCGGAGGAGTTGACGTTACCAATAAAATGTCAGAAGAGTCACAGCTGGAATTTACACCCAGGAGCTCCTGTTCACAAGACAGAAGCTTTCACCAACTAAGCCACAGCGCCACGGATTTCAAGATGATCATTTTTTCTTCATGAAATAAAAATGTCCGGTCGATATTATCAATAACAACAATTACTTTTGATATACATTGGGGTCGGGTTTGGGGTAATGAGAGCAGCAGAGTGGGGAGAGATAGGGAGGGAGCAGGGGGCATGGTCGAAGGGACCGGCCTTAAAGGCGGAATGGGAGGAAGTAAGACGATGTATTTGCGGGACAGATTTCCAGAATGTGGGGAAGGGAGGATGACAGGACGGCCACTGATAGTTGGGGCGTTAGGGCGGTGCACACGGAGCAGGCCTGTGGCTCTTGAGCGGAGGGGAAAGACAGGCTGATAGGGAGACAGCAGGTCGGAGAAATTGGCGGGGCAAGGTCACAAATGGCCTTGAAAGTGAGGACGAGGATTTTGAATTTAATCGTCTGGGTGTCGGGGAGGCAGTGCAGACAGACAAGGGTGGTTTTCATGTGGTCGCGAAGCCTGGTACGGGCGACTACACGAACTGCAGATTTATGAATGATCTGCAGCCTATGAAGGGAGGAACTGGCAAGGCCGATGAGGAGATAGTTCCCGTAGTTGAGCCTGGATGTGATGAATGCGTTGATGAGTGTTTCGGCAGCGTGTGGGGTGAGGGAGTGGTGGAGAAAACATTCATACAACACGTTTACAGATCCAAAAAATACACTGTAAATTCACTTTGCATGATTAGTTGCGAAGCGCTTTGAGGCATCACATTAACACGTTAAGGTCTTTCATTGAAATGCTCAATCAACAATTGATGTTTTATGTGGCCACAATCAGAGCAAGTGCTAGATAGCAGCAAATTTTTAAAAATAATCATGGTATTTAGTTTGTCTCTAGTTTTCTTTGGAATTCATAGTTATAATGGAAAGTATTTATTGAACAGAAGCTGTGCTGAACTTAAGTAAATTTTGACCTATGACAAAGGCTGTGTACTTCTGTGGTGTATCTTTGGGAGAAAACCTTTGTACAGATACAGATGAAATGCAAAACATGTACAAGGTATAACCAATTGCTAACTGCTTCGCAGAAGGTAGTTTCTAGTTTTCTGAATATCTTGCATCAATATTTTCTGGAGGAAGTGAACAGCGGCAGCATCCTCTCCTACCCATGAGGTCACAGAGAACCACTGTCAGCGGACAGTTTCCAAGCTTGACACTTTTTCAGTTAATAGCTATTTGATTTGCACACATTCGTTTAAGAGAAGCGATGTGAGTTGATCCAATTGTCACCTTTTAGTTAGACTTTGTCCACATATTTCGGTGAAATACAGCGTTTAAATATTTCCTCTCACACAGTCCCAGGTTTGAAACAAGCTGCACACATTCTTCCCTTACTTTCAATAGAAAATCTAACAATTTTCTCCAGGTCAAAATAAAACCTCTCCAACAAGTATGTTGAAGTGAAAAAGAAAAAAAAGAACCCAGTAACAGAAAGTATTTTACAAAACTAATTCGTGTGGTGAAAATATATTCTTCTCGCAATGAATTGAACTGGAGTGCATGTAACTTACTTTCATGAATTGATAGCATTTTATTTTCAGGTAGGCATATTATTGGTTTTGAAAATATATTTTATCTCAATCACTATTTTATTTATTGCGGTATGACGTGTGTATTGTATTGGTCATCGGATTATTTTATCATGTTACGGAATCCCGTACCTTAGCCGTTGGGGCTCTCGCCTATCAAGAGAGAGACATGGCTTCGATTCCTGGCAAGATACATGACCAAAAACTAAGTCTGATCCACAGTCAAGTAGATATTACGACAGGTTTTGGACTAAATGTTGAAGAGCACAAGATAAGAGAATTCCGGAACAGAGTATAAAATGCCGGGATGGTTAACCGCTGATGGTTATAAAACTGGTTCCTGATTAGTTTCTTATTTTGAACCCTTTTCGCACTTTCTTAAATACTTAGCACGATATTTTCAAATGTTAGAAGTGTTAGAAACATGCATTTCCCTTTTTAGAAAACAAGTGTGGGAAGGTAGCTTTCCGACACTGAAAACCGTCGGATTTGGAACAATCTGACTGGAATTACACAAACAAGTATTAGTATTTGTTGCCGCGTTTTGCCCACAAATATGCATTCGGTTTTCCTGCTACCCTTCTCAAACCAGGCATAACCCACCACATCCTGCCCTGGTCGCTAAGACTTTTCCCACTATTTTTCTCTCTTTTTCTTCTCTCTATCTGGACACTTACACCATCCCCACCCGCCGCCTACTCTGTTCCCTACCGAGGGACGTTGTTATATTCTGTGAAGCGCTTTGAGACGTTGAGAAGACGTGATAAACGCTATATAAATGTAAGGATTTTTATTATTATTTGCTTTGCGCCATTCATGCAAATGGAAGCATTCAATAGACCGCACAACATGATTGGAGCTTCAGAAACGCTGGCTGTGGAAGTGGAATGTTATTTAATTTCCCTAGATTTGATCACATGCTGAGGACACATGCAGCACAGTGCAACAATAAATTTACTTTGCAATAATCCGAACCCTCCTTAGGTTTCCTACAAAACAAAATGGCGACACCTGAGCGATCAGAAGGTCGCTGACGGGAAGAGAAGCTACGAACATGAATTTTGACTCAATTTCTACTACTCGTATGAAAATGCACTTCTACTTGTGACACTTTGCTGTTCTTGTGACGTATTTGGCGCAATCGTCTTTAATCCCGAAAAGGAATGAGGGTTAGATAACGAAGGATGCAACATCTGAAGCACACTTTCGCAAAACATGCTGTGGAAGTATGTTCCCTTGGGAGGAGGATGGGGCTTCACAGGGGGATGTAGGGGGGGGATGGCAATGATGGATTCGACTATTATCTGGCTGATTGAAAGTCAAGACCCTGATAATGGGAATGATGTGTCAGGGATCGGTTGGAACAATATCATGGCGTGAACATAACGAAGGAGCGAGTATGACTTGAACTCAATCCCCTAATATATATGGAACCAAGGCAGCAGAGATAGGAAGGGGTGCAGAAAGCCAGCTGCGATGTGGGAACAGAGGTATGGATGTGAACCTCACAGATTGTGGCACAAGTCAAATAATTTCCACAAACTATCGGCTCATCAGTTATGTTTCGGGACAGCATTTTCTCATTGTTGCATCAGCGAATTTATTAACTTCAAGGGATATTTAGCCGCTTTTTTCAATTCCGCTCTGAATTTCGCCTGGGTCACAGCATAAATACACGTGTTAGTGCAGCAACTGAGATTCGAAAGCATGCATCCGGTTTCATACAATACATATACTGGATCATTATAGCCCGAGTAAAAAAAATACATTGCAATTTGTCTATATATGTAATATACAACATAAGTCATCCATAAAATTATAAAGCTCCCTGATATAGCAAACAGAATTACAATGGATTTCCTCCTGTTGATAATCTCAGGGTCATTGTTGATTTCAGTGTTGTTGACGAGCAGACTCCCGCGGACTCTGTTTGCTGCTAAGATGTGTCTTATGGTCAGAATGTTGAAGAACAAAATCAGAACGAACGAAACACAAGGGGTTAGTATGGTGTAAGACCAGGAATAAACTTCCCAGGCAAGTGAATCATAGAAGCTTTCCTTTGTCTTACAGAACCAAGGTAAATTATTAATGATGTACCAAGGTTCATAAATAAAATACCAGGGAATGTTTCTCAAGCAGCTCAGAGCGCAAACTGTTCCAATCACCACAGCCGCCGTTCTCTCGGTGCAGTATTTGATTTTCAGGTTCTGACGGCAAATGGCTACAAAGCGATCAAACGTGAAGGCCACTGTGAGCCACACAGAGCATTCAGCGGCTCCACAAAGCAGAATAGTTACCAGCGAACACACTGGGGTGAGGTCCAGGAAGCAAACTGGGAAATAAAGGTAATTCAGTCGAGTCAATATCACGTCGCTGATAATAACGAAGAGGTCGGCCGATGACATGGAAACCAGGTAGAGAGTGATGCATTTGGAGAGACCACACTTTCCCCGGGATAGGATTGCTATCGCAGTTATGTTAACTGTGGGGAAGGAAGGAAGATACAAGTCAGTAGGTGTCCACTTTTCCTCAGAAGTTTGAAGCTGACACAACAACAACAGCATATTCCTTTTATATAGCGCCCTCCACGCCGGACGGCGTCTCAGAGCGCTTGACAATAGCAGATCCCAGGACCGAGCCAGTGGCAGTGGAAGAAAGGTGACCAAAGATGCAGTTGAAGAGAAAGGTCTTTAGCTGGGAACTGAAACTGAGACAAGAGTGGGGAGGCGAAGGTAGTGAGGAAGGTAATTCCAGAGTTTCGTGTTATAGTGGCTGAAGGCCAGGCCGCCGATGGTGTAGAGGAGTATTCGGGGGACATGGATGATGCCAGACCAGGTGGAGCGAAGGCAATGGTAGCTGGGGTGGGGAGAGATGATATGATAGAGATAGGGGGGCGCATATGAGTGGAAGGATTTGAAAATAAGGGTGAGGATATTCAAGGCGATCCTCTGGGGAATAGGGAGCCAGTGAATTCTGGCAAGGACTGGGATAACGTACAAATGTAACAACAATTCAAAAAACAATCAATGTTATCTAAATCATTGAATAGTTCACTTCCAATGCTTGCCTTTACCTGTTCGACTTTCGAAATAAATCTTCACGCTTTCCTTAGACACATGGTCGATGAAATATTAACAACCAAGATTTCCAAATGTATTATATCAGCTATAAATACAATATCAGTGTCTGTTCCTGCGAACCAAACATTTTATGTAGAAATTCACTTAATATTATTTTCATGCCTAGTCAGCGTTCGCTAAATCCCATGTTCGGGCTATGTACTTACAGTATTGTCCTCTCACTGCAACCCATATCTAAATGAGTGCTGTACTTTCTTTGGTCTGTTGACATTTTAAATTGAAGTTCTATCCTAATGTTGATTTAACAATAATACTGTATTATTATTGAAATTGGAAGAGAATTCACCCTGTTGTCCATGCTACTATTCCAGTAACTAAAATTGATCACTTACTCTCCAGCTAACGCATTCATCTATAAAATGCACAATCGCTGTGTTTTTGTCAGAAAATACACCAAATTGCTTGCAGAAATCCTCCTGATAAGAAAATTGGTTTGCTTAGCAGCTTCGTTTCTAACAAAAAACGAAATCTATAAAAGTGAAAGGCAGTATAGGAACAAATAGCTGCATTGGCACAGTCACAGCATAGTCCACAATGTCATAGGGTATTTCGTCAAGGATATTCACCAGTCCATTGTAATTTTGTGTACTGTTCACTAGCTTTTCCAACGTAATAATGTAAGATTGGTTTTCAAGTATTTGAATTCACTTAATTCCATCATTGTTCTGATTTTTACTTCTCGTTTCACTGCCTTGATACTGTTCCTCTAATCGAATGCAGAAAAAATTGGAAAGTATTTAAGACGCCTTGCCGCATAGAATAAACTGATTCATTATCTTCTATGCCAAACAATGCTCCAATTAATGCAATTATGAGTCTCCATCAAGCACAGGACAACAAAAAACTGCACAAACAATTAAATGTGATTTTGCACTAGAGCTACATTGATACGCCTACAACAGTGTTGGGATTTCCAATCCCGAGTTTCCAAGTATGACTCGACAATCCAATATATAAAAGGTGATTATAGATAAGTGGGTACAAGATGCATTAAGTTTTATAACATAGATATTTGAGGAATTATACTACCAGTTGTATCCGTCAGCCATAGGACACCACCTTCTCCTCCACACAGAATCTCTCGACCTTCACCTCTATGCCTATCTCTCCGTTGTTCGTCCTCTTCTTCTAACGTTCCTTACCCAACTGTGCACGAGTCAAACCATTTTTCCAAGTGCTCCTTTCCTAGGGACCCCTTCCCACTTCTTGTGCTTGGCCACGTTGTCTCGTTGTCCTGTCTAAACCAAGAGTTTGATCAGTTTAGGTCAAACCTGATGTCTGTCAATACTCTTTCTGAAGTCATTAGCAATCCGTTCACCAAAAACCGGATGCTCCCCTCTTATCGATACTTCGTAATGTTACCATGAGTTTCTGCCTGAAACAATCTGCTCATTCATTGGGCTTTTTGAGAATAGCTTATTTTTTCTTTAATTGCGTTTGTTTGATAGGTCCTGACCGCATCTCTAGAGTTTTTGTTGAATTGACAGTGCACAATTAACGATTCGACCAAGTACGAAACCCGAACCTTGCGTTATCTGTACGGGAATGTGTGTTCTCTGGTGATCACAGAGAAGTGAGCGCTCCTTTATGAGCTTCACCCTTTCCAAGACACCCTTTATTCCTTCCATCCACAGAGAATCAGATATTCTTTGTCACATGACAGTCGATAGTTTACACATTGTGTAATTATCCGTTAATTATTCCATTATATTTAGGCTTTCATTTCTATATTCTAGCAATCGGAGTAGAGTTTTAAAGAGGTATAGCGATAAGGTAGATCAGCATAACTTCGTGAGAGCAGGTTCAAACGTGATGGGCCAAAGTGATTCCTTTATGCTGTACATTTCTATAATTCTATCAAAACCTCAGGTAAAAATTAATCATCAAAGTAAAGTGCATTCTACCAAGTTTACAATTTTTCTATTATATAACATTCAGAACTTAGTAAATTGTAGAATTTAATTATGCTGTAGAATCTCGTTGTCTGTTGGTTCAAATATGTATTTGAGATATGTACCAAACATTCAAAATTTCACCAAGCTATCCATGACTGAAATCCTAAGAAAAATAGAGTGAATTGCTCCATTACGACTATAACAGAAACACCGATATAAGTTCAGTACCTTTTCCGACACGCTGAATAATTGGTATTCGAAACACTGATTTTGTGAAGACATACCTGGAACACCAATAACAGCCAGAATAGGATAATAAATATACATTATCTGGAAGATTGTGTCTGGTTGATACAACTTCTCTGAAAAAGTGTGATATCTCTTCATGGTGCGTTTACAATAGGTTAGAATGACACTAAGCCATTAGAAAGATTCTGATTTATACGAGATGGAAGTCCCTGCAGCCACAATTCCCTGAACATCTAAAGTAGCTACGTCACCAACATAATCCCCAGTTAATTGACCACAACTTATTTCAGGGTGAATGTGTAAACAGAGTTTAGCTGGATACCAGATGAAGCGCTTGGCAACGGAACCACAACACCAAGTCAATCCTCTGAGGCAATCTTCGATACCTTGCTCCTCAGTCCAACTGATGTTCAGTTCACCAGGCCAATGTATAATTAATAGGATTGTTGAAGTGTAATTAATGCGATAGATACCACTCTGGTATCTACATTAAACTTTCACTGCTTTCTTTCTTCAGAGAAACAAATTGAAAACATGAATAGTCGTTGAAGTTTATGCAAACCTGTGTTAAATGCTCCTGGTGTTTCAAAGTTTAGCTGTGGATGCATTTTAGTGTATTTTCATAGCGAGTTTTTTTTCAATTTGCAAAATTGACGTCGCTCAAGGTGGATAAGTCACCTGGTCCGGATGCGATGCACCCTAGGTTACTAAGTGAGGCACGGGAGCAAATAGCAGGGACTCTGGCCACAATCTTTCAATCTTCCTTGGACACAGGGGTCGTGCCAGAGGACTGGAGGATAGCTAATGTTACTCCCTTGTATAAAAAGGGGCAGAAGGACAAGCCTGGTAACTACAGACCAGTCAGTCTAACGTCGGTAGTGGGCAAACTGCTAGAGTCCATAATCAGGGACAAGGTAGATCTTCACTTAGAAAGATATAGGCTAATAAAGGAGAGTCAACATGGATTTGTTAAAGGCAAATCTTGCCTTACAAATCTGATAGCATTTTTTGATGAGGTAACGGAATGGGTGGATAATGGTAGCGCAGTTGATGTAGTTTACATGGACTTTCAAAAGGCATTTGACAAAGTGCCACATGAGAGACTTATTATGAAATTAAAGGCCCATGGCGTAAAAAGGACAGTGGCAGCGTGGATCCACAACTGGCTGCGAGACAGAAAGCAGAGAGTTGTAGTGAGCGGCTGTTTTTCAGACTGGATGGAAGTGAGCAGTGGTGTGCTACAGGGATCAGTTTTGGGACCATTGCTGTTTGTAATCTACATCAATGATCTGGACTTGGGTGTACGGAGTACAGTTTCCAAGTTTGCAGATGACACTAAGTTAGGGAGAATAGTAAATAGTGAGGAGGATAGTAGCCATCTGCAAGAGGATACAGACAAATTGGTAAAGTGGGCAGACACATGGCAGATGAAGTTTAATGCAGAGGAGTGTGAGGTGATGCACTTTGGGAGAAGAAATGAAGGGAGGCAATATAGGCTAGATAGTACAATTTTAAATGGTGTGAAGGAACAGAGAGACCTGGGGATTTGTAGTAGTGACTTGTTGAAGGTGGCAGGACAGGTAGACAAGGCTGTTAAGAAGGCATATGGGATACTAGGCTTTATAAATAGGGGTATAGAGTACAAAAGTCAGGAAGTGTTGACTATCCTCTATAAGACTTTGGTGAGGACTCAGCTGGAATACTGGGTTCAATTCTGGTCACCACATTGCAGAAAGGATGTGAAGACATTGGAAAGGGTACAAAGAAGATTTACTAGGATGGTGCCAGGATTGAGGGACTTCAGCTATGAGGAGAGGCTAGATAGGCTAGGGTTATTCTCTCTGGAGCAGAGAAGATTGAGGGGAGACCTAATAGAGGTTTATAAGATCATGAGGGGTTTCGACAGCGCAAATAGAGAAAAACTATTTCCACTCGTGGGCGAATCTGTGACTCGTGGTCATTGATTTAAAATAGTTTCAAGGCGAAGTAGAGGGGAGCTGAGGAGAATTTTTTTCACTCAGCGAGTTGTTCGAATCTGGAATGCATTGCCTGAAAAGGTGGTGGAGGCTGATTCGATAGCAGCTTTTAAAAGGGAATTAGATCTTTATTTAGGGAGAACAGGTCTATTAGGCTATGGGGAGCGGGCAGGCCAGTGGGATTGAATCGCTCTTTTCAAAGAGCCGGCACAGACTAGGTGGGCCGAATGGCCTCCTTTTGTGCCGTAAAATTCTATGATGGGCAGCCAGTGGAATCTGGCGAGGCTAAGATATTGATAGGGTTGTGGAGATTTGTGTAGGAGAAGACATCAGCTGCAAAATACTGGATGATCTGCCACCTATCATCCAGTATTTTGCAGCTGATGTCTTCTCCTAAAGGGAGGGCTTGTGAAGGGAGAAGAATGTGGGAGGCCTATAAGCGGTGGAGGCTGCACATTATCAATCATTGTATTTTTTATTGTTTTTGTTTTACATGAATATTTTCAGCCTGTCGTTCAAGTCAGTGGCTGAGCCAAGTAATGTTGCAGAGCTAGTGGAATGTCATGGCGTGAATGAAGGATATGAAGTACATCTGAGTTCAAGCCTCTCACTGAGCTTCTATATTGGCTCCATATCATTATCCATGGAGGCGGGAGGTATTGACACCCAGCAAGATATGGAGGCACTTGGAGACAAGATAGAGGGTCCCTATCATCGTTCCATTCATCGAAGCACTTCGCAGACTTCACTGTAAAGTCACTTGACCTTATGCCTGAGAGATTAACGTGTGACTGTTATTTCTGCACAGCATTATCCGGTGAACAGTTTGGAATTCGGAGACCAATTCCAGTTAGGATGTTATTAATCACGTATAACACTTTCTGTTTTATCTCTTCAATTGATTGAAATTTCACGTTTAATTAACAACTATGGAATTCATGAATTCATATTCAAGACCAAAATCTTCTGTCAATCGTTTCACAGCATAGTTTAGCTGTGCCAGTATAGCTCGATTCCAATTTACAAGTGTTATGCAGCTAAATCAAGCACTGAACTCTCCATTCATCTCTCTTCTTTATAATATAGTATTACTTAGAGAGAGATGGTTGGCCTCCAACAAACCGTTCATTAATTTTAATTATTGTGAAATTATTTCGTCACACAAAACTACATTTGGTTTGGAATGGCGTCAGCCACTTTGTCTCAGTTGTTTGTACAGATCATTTATTACTTGCGCAATGATAGTCCCTGCAGAGCTGATTCCTAGGAATAAAAAGGGGTACTCTGAATGGATGGGACAGATTCACATTCTTCAACAGCAGAACAGTGTCAGCCAAATAAACGACACCATTGACAACAATGGGAATAATCGAAACAGAAAAAGTGTTTTACCCTATTCTGGGAATAATTGGCTTTCCTGGTGCGTTATTGATTGATATTCAATTGTATACAGCTGCGTATGCCATTTCTACACACCTGCAAGTTTGCACCCGAAAATGATGTTTCTTTTTCCAACGAAGCAAGATAATTTATCACCAGTGTTAAGAGGACACGTTTCAAGTGAAGTATAGGACGTGAATGACGGCAGAAAAGGATGATCACCGAGCAGATTTATACCACAAAACAAAATATCCAATTCTGGTCTTCTTCTCTCAGGAAACATATATTTATATTCCAAAAGGTACTGTGAATGGCAAATCGTCAAAAAGCTGCAAATTGACAGCTATATTCTGAGTAGATGCGCTGACAGATTCAACAGCAATTCATAATTGATAAGACGAAACACTCGGCAGCTGCGCTGGATGGTAAGATCAGGAAAATGGAAGTAATCTGACGTTAAATATTGGGAACATCATGCAGGAGCACATTGTGAATTCCTTTAGCTTCGTGGTAAGAGCATTCTTCACAAGTGGTGGTATTGGTCTTGATTCCCAGTCTAGGCAAAACGTTGAGACATGTTCCTCACTACTCACACCTCCCTTTGCAATATGTGTTTGACCCGATTGTTAGTCGATTGGTTGATCGCTTTTCTGGGTATTTTTCCTACCAAAATAACAAAACTCAAAGTATTTGTTCTCTCTATCCACAAGTTTTTTTTTATGTGTCACTTACATGTCAATTGGCTTCCGAGATTGTCATGAATGTAAACATTTATTTGGACAGAAAATTAGTATTTTTATCTTGACCATGGTTGACTCTATTGAGTGAACAATACAAAACTCAAATTTGAATTGTGTGCGGGTTGACGTTGGGAGAGGAAAGGCAACGGTGTGAAGCGACAACACAGTCCACGACATTGGAAAGAAAACGAAGGATTGAAATGGGACAGTAGTCGGATAGACGCTCAATTTTGTTGGAGTGGAGTTGGCTACACTTCCAGTTTTGCATATCTCAGTAGGTAGTGGTGCCGGAGTTGACAATGGCTAGAGTGTCAAGTATGACCGAATGCAAGAGAGTTATGGGTAAATTCACTCCAAAATTATGCAGAGGTCAGAACAGTATGCAGATGGAGGACAGGAGGGAGGAGTTGTCAGAGAGTAAAGTGGAGCAAATTGAGACTGTGGGAATCACGGTGGATGCTGATGGAAAGCCATCAACGTTTTCCACAATCAACTGAGTGGAGGATTCCAAGAGGGAACATAGGACCGCTGTAAGTATAGGAGGGTGTGATCATGCTGACGTTTGTATGAGACATTGACTGATTTGGAGCAACAAACAGTATGGGGAAGGAGAGGGTATATTTTGTTAGGGGTTGGGTCAGTCCTCCAGCCAAATGCTCAAGCTAAGACTCAGAGAATAGCATTCGTTAGTGAGGCATCGTCAGCTCACATGCATTGAGAATGGGGGAGGCTCGATGAGACACTCCAAAGTGGGAGAGGGAATTGTGGTCATCGCATTTCTGGAGTAAAGCCACAGAGGAGTGGCGGTCGGAGAGTAAAGAGGGTTACAAAGCTCACTTGGAAGTAATGTTACCTGCAAATCCCACCACAATATACCCCCATTCCTGGACATCCGAAACAAAAACAGAAGTTGGTGGGAAACTCAGCAGGTCAGGCAGCATCCATGGAGCAAGGAAAATGAGTCAACATTTCGGGTCTACGACCGTTTGTCGGAACTGACCTGAAACTTTTAAAGGCCTGTTGACTCACTTTCCTTTCTCCATGGATGCTACCTGACCTGCTGAGTTTTCCCAGTAGCATCTGTTTGTGTAAGTGAAATGATCTGGTTTGGTTTGCGTGCAGAGCAATGACCTTGCGATGTTACTTCACAGAGAATGCCTCTTATACATCGGAGCTCGAAAGTTCGTCAATTTCTTCCTTTCTTTCCAGAGATAAAATTTAATTATAACTGGATACTTGACAGTTTGTAGAACAGTGATTTGCGCAATTACTGCTTCTAAATCCACAATATATATTGACATTTCATTATGCAGAATATCTTGCACAGCTATAGTGGATCAATTGCCTTCTTCCTACTGTCTTTCTCGGCCCCAATTCCGCGACGGTTTGGGTGACACTGCTTTGCGCAATTTGGTTGCCACGTTTCTCCCACAAAGATACAGTCCGATTATCTGTTCTTCTTCCCCCTACCGAATCCTCCCCGTCTGCTCTGGACCCTACTGCTTTCCCCGCCCAATCCTCCCGCCTTTTCACTTCCGTTCCTCGACCACTCTCCCCTGCTCTGGTCCCTACCATGGGACATTGTTGTATACCGTTAATCGCTTTGAGAATTCGAATAGATGTGGACAGCACTATATCAATATAAGTATTATTATGTTATTATTCTGTGCTGTGACCTTGTATCTAATTTTAACTAAACATTCTGTGAAATGAATCTTTTGAAACGTATGATCGAAGTGCTTTGCACTGAGCGAATGCATGGAAACTCATTGTATTTTGCTGCCAAGCGCAATCAATCATGAGATAGTAAAATGTATGATTGTGTTTGTGCCTTTCCTTCAGCGATTGCGGTGACCATCGTGGTCTTGTCTCAAGGAAAGTGTGGACTCTCCAAATGCGTCACCCGCTACCTGGTCGCCATGGCTGTTGCTGATCTGCTGGTCATATTCATTGGTGTGATCCTGAGGAAGACATTTCAGCTCCACCTGCCGCACTTCCCTTTGTTCTGGACCCCCGTGTGCAGAGTCCACCTTGTGCTGCGCTTCTTCGTCATTGACACCTCTGTCTGGCTGACCATGGCCTTCACCTTCGACCGCTTCGTTGCCATCTGCTGCCCAAAGCTCAAACCCAAATACTGCACTGAGAGGACAGCGGGCCTGGTGATCTGGACAATCTGTGCATTTCTAAGCGCAAAAAACTTCCCCATTTATTTTATCTATCAACCGCTCATGATGATCAATGGACAGCCCTGGTTCTGCATTTTGAAGCCCATCTTTTACACTGCTTTTGGCTGGAAGTCATTTTCCTTTATTCATATGATTGTAAATCCAATGATTCCCTTCATCGTCATCCTCCTCTTCAACTCTCTGACCATCAGGCAGGTTCTAGTGGCCAGCACTGTGCGCCAGCGTTTGCGGGGATCAGTGAAGGAGAGGGATGAGGAGATGGAGAGTCGTCAGAAATCCATTATCCTGCTCTTTGCTATCTCGGGTACCTTTGTGTTTCTGTGGCTCACCTACTTGGTCATCTTCATTTATGCACTCACGACAGAGGCCAAAGTCATGCAGTCTGACTACAGCAGCCCTTTCACCATCGCTGAGCATGTGGGTTACATGCTGCAGTTCCTCAGCTCCTGCTCCAACACCGTCATCTATGGTGTGACCCAGACCAAATTCAGGCAGCGCCTGAAATCCATAATCATTTATCCCTTCACTCGCTTACTGAGCCACCAACAATATCATGCGTAGCTTTTTTGCTCTCATTGGTCTTCACACCATTGCACTAACGCACAGATCTGCGCTATCTTAGAAATTTCATATCTTTAAAATAATAATATTTATATTGAACAAAAAGCTGCTGTAAAATGCCTGGTTTTGCTTCACAATAGATTTTGTGCAGTTAGATATTTTTCAGACAAATTGGATCAAGGTTGTACAATATAACTATGGTTGCTAGGGCAACCTGAGGTTTTATGTACTACATATAAGAGGAAGAAATCGTAAGATGCTGTAGTTAGTATGTTAATTTATATTTCAAATTATACGTGCAATGTTTATGCTTCAGATCAATCTTGTTTTCGGGGAACTGTTTGCGCTAAGATTTGCAGATGAAACAAAAGACGATTTGGAAATAACGAACTGTTACCAATCTTTATCCGTCATCAATCGATTTGTGGTTTGCAGCTGGAAGGAGCTACAGTGCATTTTATCTCACAAACTAATCAATTTGAAATAAGCAATAGGTGACATGTACCTGTGCAAACCTATAAACGAGATGAAGTTGGCAAGAGAGATGCCCGAGTTAATTGAGGGAAATAAAATTCTAGAACTGGAAATATGCAATAATTGAATTGGATTTGCTATAATAGAAATGGACATGCGATACTATATGGTTAATTTAGGCTTATCAAACTGACAAAACAATAAAGGGATATGTTTTATGCATCTCAAAAAGGACATATTAAAATGGACATTGAATTCGATATTTCGCTCCTTTCGTTTCTGCAGCATGTGCTTGTGTCACCTAAATCATTGTGAGCTGTAGTTAGAAATGTGTGCATTACTGTAATGTAAATTGCTAATTGTTAAAAAGCTACAGCTCACATGAATTCGTAAATTGTTGTACGTTTGCAAAACATTTCTGTCAGTCTTTCATTTATCGCAGGACCACAACAACAACAATAACATAATTGCACTTATATAGTAACTTTCACGTCGGGAGGACGTCCCAAAGCTCTCAACACTCAGATCGGGACGAGAGCTGTCGGGAGAGTCGCGTTTGGGGGAAGGGGAAGGAGAGAAGGAGGGGAGAAGCGTTAGGAGGGGAGCCTAAGGCGCGGTCGAAGGGGAAGTTCTTGAGAACGACCATGAAGGAGGAAAGGAAGGAAGCGAGGCGGAACGGCTGTGTGATGGATTTCCACAGTGTGGGAGCAGAGAGGCTGAAATCCCGGCCACCGATGGTTGGGCAGTTAGGGCGGTCGACGTGTAGCAGGCCTGAGTCTGCTGAAAGGAGGGGGCTGGCAGGCTGATAGAGAGACAGTAAGTCAGAGAAATAGGCAGGGGCAAGGCCGTGAGTGGCCTTGAACGTGAGGACGCGGATCTGAAATTCGATCTTCTGGGGGACGATAGATGATGTTGTCCGCCTGAGGTCACAGGTAGTCAGGATGTCGTTTGCGACCTTACCCAGGGCAGTTTCCTTGCTGTGGGAATCGCAGAAACCCGATTGTAATGTTCAATAAATGAATGGGTTCAGAGCAAAGAGCGTAGCTGGGAGGCAAACGGTGCGGCGACTGTGAGAGATGACGACGAATGGGGTAAACATGGTGGAACCACTGCGATTGTATGCATACAATTTGCAGGTATTTTTCAGTAGCACTCATGCAGAGCAGGGTCCCAGACCATTTAGCAGTGAGACTGCGTGACACTGATCCAGAGGGATGGGTGAGGTGACCGTCACAACCAACTAAGATGATGGTGATCAGGAATGACCTGAGGATAAGGAAGCAGGGTGGAAGTTGGAAGGTGTTGAGCATGAGTTCTCCAGAGTCTGTGTGTAATGGCTGTGCAACTGTGAAAATAACTAAGCATGGTTGTGGGGGGAAATCACCAAGAGGAATGGCTTACCGAGCGGTGAAGGAGGTGGGGTGGGGGTGGGGACGCCGGTTGCAGGATGGCGACAGCCAGACTTTGGGGGATACACGGGGATGGACCATGTGTGTGAACAATGGGGAAATCATCTCTATATCGGAACCATATAACATAATTGAAACAACTGTTTCAAACAATCTGAGCATCTGGCAACAATACTTCGCACAGGGAGGTTGGGTCTGGGTGAACTGGCTGTCAATCCCTAGATAATCCTGGGATTTGAGATTGTAGATCCACTCAGTGTAACCATTGCTGCTGTACACATAACAGAAGTGTGTGTATGACAATAGTGCAGACCTGGCGAGGGTTCGAATAGTTTGTGTGTTGGGCGAGACGACAAATGAGCCTTCTCGATTTTAAAAGTACTAAATTATATCTTTAAACTTGTGGATTTGCTCAGTACTGGGGAGAAAGAAAATAAACAGATATTTGCAATGTGGTAGTGTGGCCGAGCGGTCTAAGACGCTGGATTAAGGCTCCAGTCTCTTCGGAGGCGTGGGTTCAAATCCCACCACTGCCAATTTGATTCAAATTGTAATTTTGGGAGAGAACAAACATGAATAAATACAATCACTTGTTTAGCAGCGATTAGTATTTCCTTTGTGACCACGCATCACAACAATGGAAATTTAGGTAAATTACCAACTATAATAATAATAAAAGCCCTTGCATTTTCCGTAGCATGTCTTCGAGATGTATCGTAACAGTTCAGTGAATATAATTTAAATTGAATTGACTGTATATTTTCAGGGGAATATTCTATGTTTTTTTCCGTCCTCGGAACCTGCATTTGGGAGATTAAATCAGTGGAATCAAACAATCGAATTCAAACGATTATTACCACTATTTTATAATTAAACAACCAGAGTATACTGTGAAGAGATTTCAGATGTCATGATGATGTGATAATGCGCTTTTGCAAATGCAAGGATAAATATAATTGTTTCAATTGGGTCCACTCCTATCGTGACTCACTGGTCCACTTCTGCTCTTTCAATTCGTCCCATTACCACAGTTCAGTACACCAAACAATTCTTCAAGCAAGCCGGCAGGCTGGCAGACAAGCTGGCAGACAAGCAGGCAGGCAGCCAACCAAAAATAATCAATCAATCTGCAAGCCAGCAAGCAACCAACAAGAAGAAGAACAACAACAACACAATTGCACACATTTAGTGACTTTATCGTCAGGAGGATGGCCCAAAGCGATGAAACGTCAAGTCGGGACGGGAACGTGGGATGGGGGTGAGAGAGGAGAGGGGTAGTCGGAAAGTGAAGGAGAGTGGGAGAGGGGGAAGAATTAGTGGGGTAGCCGAAGTCGCGGTCGAAGAAGAATGTCTTGAGACCGGCGTTCAAGGAAGAAAGGGAGGAAACAAGGCAGAGGGGCTGCGGGATGGAGTTCCACAGTGTGGGCGCAGAGAGGCTGATAGCCCTGCCACCGATGGTTTGGCAATTAGGGCGGTGGACGTGGATAAAGCCTGAGTCTGCTGAGCGGAGTGTGCTATCAGACTGATAGGGAGACTGTAGGTCAGAGAGATAGGCGGGGACAAGGCCGTGAATGGCATTGAAATTGAAATACTGGAAATTAAACAACCACAATAAACAGCAAAGTCAACAACAATAAAGAAGAAAAGCAATAACAATCAACAATTCCCGCCGATCTTTAATATTTCGGGGCTTGAATCTTCTGTTATCAGCATCCACTCTTCGTGTGTGTGTGTGTGTTGTGTGTAGTGTGTGTGTGTGTGTGTGGGGGGGGGTGGGGTGCTGTGTGTTGTTTGTGTGTGTGGGGGGGGGTTGTGTGTTGTGTGTGTGTGGGGGTTGTATGTGTGTGTGGGGGGGGGTTGTGTGTGTGTTTGTGTGTGTGTGTTGTATGTGTCAAATACAGATTGTGAACAGTGGTCTGACATTCTTCAGGTATTCTGCCTTCTACAAACCAACTTCTGTGTCTCAATCTTCCAAATGCCCAGCAGGAGTGGGTGCATAATGGTAGCGCAGTTGATGTAGTTTACATGGACTTTCAAAAGGCATTTGACAAAGTGCCACATGAGAGACTTATTAGGAAATTAAAGGCCCATGGCGTAAAAGGGACAGTGGCAGCGTGGATCCACAACTGGCTGCGAGACAGAAAGAAGAGAGTTGTAGTGAGCGGCTGTTTTTCAGATTGGAGGGAAGTGAGCAGTGGTGTGCCACGGGGATCAGTTTTGGGACCATTGCTGTTTGTAATCTACATCAATGATCTGGACTTGGGTGTACGGCGTACAATTTCCAAGTTTGCAGATGACACTAAGTTAGGGAGAATATTAAATAGTGAGGAGGATAGTAGCCATCTGCAAGAGGATATAGACAAATTGGTAAAGTGGGCAGACACATGGCAGATGAAGTTTAATGCTGAGAAGTGTGAGGTGATGCATTTTGGGAGAAGAAATGAAGGGAGGCAATATAGGCTAGATAGTAAAATTTTAAATGGTGTGAAGGAACAGAGAGACCTGGGGATTTGTGTTAGTGACTCGTTGAAGGTGGCAGGACAGGTAGACAAAGCTGTTAAGAAGGCATATGGGTTACTAGGCTTTATAAATAGGGGTATAGAGTACAAAAGTCAGGAAGTGCTGACTAACCTCTATAAGACTTTGATGAGGCCTCAGCTGGAATACTGTGTTCAATTCTGGTCACCACATTACAGAAAGGATGTGAAGGCATTGGAAAGGGTACAAAGAAGATTTACTAGGATGGTGCCAGGATTGAGGGACTTCAGCTATGAGGAGAGGCTAGATAGGCTAGGGTTATTCTCTCTGGAGCAGAGAAGAAAGAGGGGAGACCTAATAGAGGTTTATAAAATCATGAGGGGTTTCGACAGGGTAAATAGAGAAAAACTATTTCCACTCGTGGGCGAATCTGTGACTCGTGGTCACAGATTTAAAATAGTTTCAAGGCGAAGTAGAGTGGAGATGAGGAGAAGTATTTTTAACTCAGCGAGTTGTTCGAATCTGGAATGCATTGCCTGCAAAGGTGGTGGAAGCTGATTCGATAACAAATTTTAAAAGGGAATTAGATCTTTATTTAGGGAGAACAGGTCTATTAGGCTATGGGGAGCGGGCAGGGCAGTGGGATTGAATCGCACTTTTCAAAGAGCCAGCACAGACAAGATGGGCCGAATGGCCTCCTTTTGTGCCGTAAAATTCTATGAATGTATGAGTGACATACTTTCTCTCACATTTCCAGTGCCCTCTCCCTGTGGCTCCTATTTTCTCAAACTTAGTCCTATAGAAGTCGATCCATTTAAATTTATGTAAAATAATCACGCATTATGGAAACCATTTCTAAATACAAGGAGATGAGGCATTACTCTTTGTGAAATGTAGTTGACCGTAAGAATGCTTGATAATATTTTAGTTAATAAATATGTGCGGAATTCTCTCTTACTCCGTCCTCTCATGTCTTCTCTACCTCTCTCTCCCGCATCTTCTCTCCCACCTCATCCCCAAACAACCACCATCCCTCACCCCGTCAGGTTGAAGGTAAACTTTTGCTCAACATTCTGGCAATTGCTCTCCTGAGACATTTAAATTTTTGATTTCTCCTAAGAATAAACACCATCTCCAAATCTTACAAAAGTGTATCTACAGTTTTTGATAGTAAACGAAACTGTGATTGGAGATGAGCTCTCTTTCTTTTTCAAGCAAGACAAAAACTAGATAAGGTTGGACTTGATAGCTTTTGTGATCGTGTATGAAAACATTGGCATCGACGTGATTTGAACACGCAGCCTTCTGATCTGGAATCAGACGCGCTGTCGTTGCGCCACGATGTCAGTAGCTTATCTTACATAACAGGCTCTGCTGTAGAGCAGTGAAGGAAAACCAAAGAAGGAGATCGGTTTCAAACATAGTTTAGTGAGGAATCTTCCCATTATAATGTAATGTTTACAATGGAGATGCAATAATTTATCCCTAGTCTCAAACGTTCGGGTAACAACAGCTTCCATTTACATTGTGCTCCTCACATTAGCTACTGACTGAGACGCTTAGTTATCATTATTCTTGCATTTGACACAGTGCATTGTCACGTCGAGACGTATCAAGGTACTTGGCAGAGTATACTGTAACGTGAAATGTTTGTATATTTTGTGGGTGAAACGCAGCAGCAAATAAAGGAACAATATTGTCCCACAACTTGATTCGGACCATTCATGGCACTGTTGGCAAACAGATCGTAAAAATCTCTCATACTACGATTCCTAATAACAATGTGCACACTCAATCCACGACTATATGTAGGAAACTTATGTGTGCTATTGACTGTCGCATTTCCCGCACCAAATAATCAGTTAATTCCCTTCAGAGTACATTTTGCAAAACAGCTTCAGAAGTTCAGAAGACATAATGAGATGCGAAAATACGAGTACTATTACCGGTATTATACAATTATTTTACTGATATTTATATATATATATATATATAAATACATATATACACACACAAATATATATACACACATATATACATACATATATGCATTATTTAATTCTATGCTGTTATGTTTTAAATGGAAATGAAATTACAGAATAGTTATGTTTACTTCATGATTCAATTTTTTCTGAGTATTGTACAAAACAATGTTTTAAAGGGAGGTAGACATTTAATTGGGATGGATGCATTAGCGAGATTATGGGGATAGAGCTGGGTAGTGGCATTAAATTACTATTTATAAAGAGCCGGCACAGACTCGACAGCCCAATGGCCCCAATTTGTGCTGTAAGATTCTATAATTCTATGGACAAGACGACAACATACAATTACACACAATTCTCGATTCTCAAGCAATTTGAGATGCCGTCCGCCGTGGAGGGCGCTACGTAAATCGAAGTTGTTGCTGTGGTTGCTGTGGTTGCTTTAGTCGGTCGTCTTGACAAACCCGTGCTTTACATGGACTACGTGGACTAATAGTTAAGGCGTCGGACTTCGGTGAAAATCAAGGCAATCAGAAGATTGCAGTTTCGAGTCCTGCTGTGGTCACTGGCAACCTGAACATGTTCCTTTGTTGCTAACTAAAAGCTTGTGCTTTTTCGATTCTGATTTCATTCACAATGCTGTTAGCCCACACATATACAGTCAATTCACTTTAGACTATATTCTGTAAAGCGCTTTGGGACAGAAGACTAGAAGACTTTCAAGCGCTACATCAAATGCAAGGATTACTATTTATTATTATGTTATTGTCTGACCATCTCAGAGACTTGGGCACTCGGTGGCAGTTGATTGTTCACCGCCGTGGGATGTCCTCGTGATCTGGAAGGCTCTATACAAGTGTAATTGTGTTGTTGTTGCTGTTACTGTTGTTGATGCTACGGTTGCCCCAAGGTGAATAATTTCTGGACGGATGTAGAATGGATTTCGTGATGACTAATTAGAATTATGTAGGGTATCTGTGCTATTTTTTCGCTCATGTGGTTATGTATTTTAAAAAATCGATTCTCAATCCTCGACTTGTTCTGGAAACACTACGGTGAGCAAATGGCTGTCACGTTTCATCCCAAAACTACATCGTCAATTCACCTAATGGTGGATTCCGCGAAGGGCTTTTTGGCTGTTTCTGAAACACTTCACAAGAAACTCAGGAAGAAGCAGCTCAAGCTAAGTAAAACTGATGCCTGCATTAGGAATGGAGTTGCTAAACTCATCTGTCAAACCTCACTGACGGGAGGTGTCCATTAGTGGTTGTTGAAAGTATCTGGGTCTGCGTTGGGTTGCACCCAGTTCAAGACACGCTTTTAGATAAATAGGTGACTTTCCATGGGTAAACGCTCCAAATTGTTTTTTTTGTTGTAATTACAAGAATTGGCAGAATCATAAAAGCACATATATATATATATAGTTAAAAAAGCTTCATAGTTAATGAATGGCATGGCAGTTACTGACTATCAGGTAATCGATTGACTTTATTGGCATTTAAATATCTTACTGTTGAAAGCAATAGCGTAAAGTTGGGGATCGTCCTGTCACAAGGCTGCAGTTCTGCGTTTGACTTCTTTTAATTTTGGCAATAGCTGACAGTTTCTGAATTTCCTCACGTCAATATTGTAATTAACAAGTTACCATGAAACGAATTCTGACACCCTTCCTCCCCTCCCCCCCACCCTCACCCCCGGAACCGAGTGGTTCATTGCTCTGCTACGGTTCGGTGCGTGAACGCAGACACGCACAATTGGTTACTAAGAAACTTGTGAGACCTTGGAGTGAGTAAAAAGCTGTAAAGCATTTTGCGTTGGCTCCTAAGTTGCGATGAGCACTCTATAAACTACATCCAGCGAACGCATTTCAAATCATTTCGGAAAGCCATACAATTGTATGTTGTCGTCTTGTCCATAGAATTTGAAGAGATATAGAATAATAATTATGATATTAACGCTTACGTTTGATATAGCGTTTTTCGCATGTTCACAACGTATTTATTCCGGGTATTGCGGCGTCCTCCCGACTACCAATGTAATTTTGTAATTTCTGACAATTACAAGAATTGGCAGAATCATAAAAGCACATATATATATATATTTTTAAAAGTTTCATAGTAAATCAATGGCATGGCAATCAACTGCCACCGAGTTAAGAAATTTGCCGAAGGATTCGCCCATAACGGCCTAGATTCAAACACACGTCCCATCATTGTAAGGTGAGAGCTCCTTTCACTGATATATGGGACTCTACGATATATCTCCACTAATCCTTTGTAACATCCTACTCCCATCTACACTATTGACTGAGCCATCTAGTTTGGCCTCCGTTGCAAATTCGGATTAAGTACTTTCAAATTAGTTCAGGAATATTCTGTGAAGCGCTTTGAGGCACAGAAAATATGAAAAAATGCACTTAATATTATTAATTTGTAGCACGCATTATTTGCAAACTTTCTGACCAGGGTGATGATAAAGGAAACTACTTTATGTTCTTACACTCTATTTCTGTTCTACTACATAAAACGCTGAGTAACTATTGAGGTAGCTGATTTTGTTTGATGAAAGTGTGAGAAATGAATCTATTTACATCCACTCAAGACCTGTCCTCGCAGCTTCCACGTCATACACAATAAACTGCCTCGACCGTTTCGTATTAAAAAATTACAGATTATATTACATTCAAAGCATCAACTTAAAACCTTATATCTTTGTGCTAAGGTGATGGGTAAGCTGAATGCCTAAGTAACAAGAAGGTAACTTTGTGCAACTGGGCGATTGTTATAATCAGGAGTTAAAATCTATTACCAACGACCATCCAACCAGGTGACCGTATTGTGGACAGGAATAGGCATTGCTCAATTTTTACCCTCTTTACCAGGATTTTCCAAATGTTGGTCATTGCCAACGGAAGCAGCATTGCCTCTAATCAGCAATAATCGTTGAATGGGGACCATTAAATGCTTGTGTCGGGATGACCGAGCGGTCTAAGGCGCTGCGTTCATGTCGCGGTCTCCATTGGAAGCGTGGGTTCGAATCCTATCTCTGGCAGATTTACGTAGTTTGCCCTCTTTGGTGATAGCTCAGATAAGTTTATTTACTGCTTCCATGCAAATAAGCAAAAAGGACAAAAAATAAAGCGAAGCAAACACATATACTATTTCATTTCCTGAAGTCAAGCATCTTTTATTTCGTTCACTTGCAAACAAGCAGAATGAAGGAAGGAATTATTTGTTTATGTGTGAATGTTCCCGAAAGGGTCCCGACCTAATTATTGAGTGCATTGGGACGTCATCTCGACGTGAAAGCCGCTCTATAAAAGTAATGTTGTTGTTGTTCTTTCGTAACATATTGTGCCTCGTCGTCGAGCCTCTCAGAGGTATACGCAGCTAAACATGTATTCATTATTTGAAACGTTGCAAGATATTTATAAAAGGATATGTCACCAGGTATTTCACTTCCTCTCGAAAGTTTGATTGTGTCAGTGCGTAAATGACTGTATTGGTGCAGCAACTCAAAAGCTTAAGCATGTTTGACAATCTTGCAACCACATACACCGGGTCTCCGTAACCACTGTAGGTATAACTGTCTAGAGTATATCTAAGTATGACACTGGTAACGTACAGCAGCCACAAATGTATGAAGCTTCCCGAAATCGTGAACAGTAAGATAATAGATTTTCTGCGATTCACCATTTCTGCGTCATTGCCACCTTCACTTCTCTGGTTCATAAGTTTTCGCCGGATTCTATTGGCCGCTAAAATGTGTCTAACGGTCACCACGTTCATCAGTAAAATCAGAAAGAATGGAGCGAATGGGGTTGTTATTGTGTCTAACCAGTGAAAAACCTTCCATTCCATGGAGGTAAAGAAAGCTGCTTTATCTATGCAACCCCAACGCACTTTGTCAAATGTAAACACGGGTTCATATTTAAAGTACCATGGAATGCTGAACAAACAGCTCAGAACAGAGATCACTCCTGTGTCCACGGCTGCTGTTGTCTCAGTGCAATATATTACTTTCAGTTTAGGACAACAAATCGCGACGAGGCGGTCAAAGGTGAAAGCCACTGTGAACCAGACTGAAACGTGTGTTGCGGATGACATCAGCACCAATCCGAGTGAACACACGGGAGTCATGTCCAGAAATGAGACAGGTAAGTAAATACCATTGATTTGGTTCAATAACACATCGGTGATGGCGACCAGCAGATCACCCACTGCCATGGCCACCATGTAGAGGGTGGTACATTTGGAGAGACCACAATTCCCGCGGCACAGGGCAACAATGGCCAACAGGTTCGCTGTAAGACAGTGAAAAACAAATATATTTACCTGTGAGCACTGTGAGCATTTCTCTCAAACAGCATTTGCACTTTCTGTGCGAAAGGGGACCCTGGCTAAATGAAAGTGCCCTGGGGACTGGATCAGGAGATCAGAGCACTTCGCATGGCACGACACGGAATCATACAGACTAATCTGCCACAAAGTGCAATAATAATAATAATAATAATGCAATAATAATCTTTGCATTTGATGTTTACACATCATATCCACGTCTCAAAGCGCTTCACAGAATATATAAAAAATTGAATCGACTGCATATTTGTTGGCGAAAGTCAGCAGCCATTTACACACAGTAGTGTCCATACAGTCTATCGTAGATTCAAATGACTAATTAGCCTGGCGAGTAGAGTAAGCCATCTGCCCACGTTTTCTCCCTGATCTGCTTGTATTGAAACAAAGGTCTCAAGCTGGTGTGGCGAGGGCTCTAGCCACTGATATATACGAGTTGGTGACGTGAGCCTCAAAGTCTCCGCTTCGCAACCTTTGGATCCAAGATAATACCAGAACTTCAATATTCCTAGTGCACTTTGTCTGCTGTCACAGTGACTCACTGACCCAACACTGAGTATTGTTACAGTCTGGCTCAGCTGTACTGTCTCGTCTCTGATTCTGAAGGTGATTCTTTCGACCGCCCCCCCCCCCCCCCCCCCCCCCACCCCGCCACATCTGAATGCAGAATCAAAAAAACTTGAACGATATCAATCCTCTGTGGTGATCACGCTATGACTGTAGCTGAGTCAGTTAGATTTGCGTTTGGTGTCAATGAATGTGGCAATGAGTTGAGATCACGATTAAGGGAAGGCGTCTGGAGACAATGGTTCAGTATATAGATTTCCAACTGGGTCGTGGGTCGCGGATATTGATTGTTTGGTTTCCTTCTGATTTACTGGTCCAACATTGGTCCCAGAGCGTTGATCCAAAATTGTGAAACCGACATTGACCAGCAAAGTAACAGGCAGTCTGCAGAGTCCAACACAGTAATCAACAGAGCAGACAGCGATTTAATCATTCACGCTATATTCGTCCTAAATCTTAGCGCAATGTCTCAAATGTATTCTCATCTAAAGTGGAAAAAGTATTTGTTGTGTGGGGCACAGTAAGGTGCTACCAGTAGATATGAAGTGAGTGAGAAAGGTGACTGTTGCCGACCAAAGTGACCCTCCCTAACATATTTGAAGTTTGTGTAAGGAGGATGCTGTGTAAGCTCTGACATATTATCTGCTGAGTTGCCTAAAATGTCATTCAAAACGTCTCAAAATATAATAAATTGTTCACGCTATCGTGTACGAAGATCACTGAAATAAACCGGTCATTCGCATCATTCCTGATTTGTGCTGTTTAGCAGAAACACTGGAAAAAAATACTATATTGTCCAAAAATCCTGTTTTATATTTTGAGAAGTGTGAACGACGAGAAACGGCAAGTACAAGAATCATAACTACTGTGTCCATAATCTGAGGCGCTACATTTTGTGAGAGCTGGTTTACAAATATTTTAAATTATGGTTTACTTTGTTGTTGCTCTGTGCACTGTGAAGCCAATATCGGTCATGGGACAAAACACAACAGTTCTCTGCTTAGAAAGTTCAAATTCTATCTTCAGAGATTAACCTGAAAACTTGCATTTGATGTAACACCTTGTTATGTCTTCAGGACATCGCACATCGCTTCAATGACTATACTTGCAAGTGAATTCAACTTATTTGTTGTGGACGAAATATGGCAGCCAACTGTGCATAACAGCGAACCACCAGTATAAAATGATTAAACGTGAAATCTATTATGTTACATCATGAACATGGCATCGGCTTTTCTTTTATATCTTTTCCATGCTCAATGATGCACTACCATTTTTTTATTATATCAACAAGCAAACTGGCGATTCCTTACTAAATTTTCATTCTGACTGCGGCATGTCTGATCTCCAACAATGGAACTCACCTCCTGACACATTATTTCAGTGTCAATCGCCAGTCTTTGGCGAAACAAGGCTATATCCCACGATTTGTTGATTCAGAGGTGAGATTGCTGAACTGAGTCAGGCTACACTGCATACTAATCTAAATAATGTATCGGATAAATCACTTGCCAGGAATTCCAACAGCAGCGAGAACCGGGAAATAAATATCTCGTATTCTCAATATAGTCGGATAGGTCATCTTCACAGAGAAAAAACGTGTTCCGCTTCTACACAAGGCCGCTCAAGGCAGCAATAGCAAGAGAATAAACCGGAGTCATTTTAAATGAAAGTGGAGAACGCTCCTTTGAGCAATTTTACCGTATCATCCTGGATGAGTTGAGCCGTGTGCAAAAAACAACAACATTATGGAACCCCAAATACGCAACTTAATGCAATGATGTAATTTGAGGGCAGCTAGTTGTCCATTGCATGCTGAAACCCACGCCCACAACATCACATACGCCACCGTGCATCAGTGCAATTTTTTGTTATTAAGGTATCTAAACCATCAGAGAGATCCAGATCTGAGTGTGTCCCCCAACTACAGATATTATTCCCCAGACTGGAGTGGAATATGTCGTGTGCAAACAAAAACATTATCTGCCCTGAGTTACGCAATTCACCCCAATGATGTAATTTTGTGGCAGGTATCTGTCCATTCCATGCTGAAACCCAGGCCCACAACACCACACTTCCCACCGTGCGTCAGTGCAATGTGCTGTTGCTGAAACATCTAAATCATCAAAGAGATACACATGTGTTTGTATTTCCCCCACCTACACACATAATTTCCCAGCCTGGAATGTGTGTGCACATTGTCTACACAGGGGCCACTCACCAGCAATGAACCCATTACCTACAGCATTGGTCACAGCTTGGGAGGGACAAAGGCTTTTGTGACCACAGTGTGTACAGGGCGCTGAGTAGTTTAACCCATTAAAGGTGAAACGCTTTCCACAAAGGATAATACTGCCAAGCAAGTCCAATACACTGCCACACATTGCATATATCTGGTTGCAAAATGCATATCAGCCGCAAATAAATGAAATAATCATGGGTTAAATGTATTTCTCGGTATACATTTGTGTGTCTCCATCTCTCTTTTTGGATGTTTGTGTGTATGTGGGTGTATCTAACCTCTGTGACTCTGTAGCTGTCTCTAACCCTTTCTGTCGCTCGCTTTTCACCTCTCTCTCTCAGTGTGTGTATATAGACACACGTTTATGCATTTGTGCTTCTGTATCTGTCCCTCTCTGTGCGCGTCTGTGTGTGTCTCTATCTCCCTTTGTGGGTGAGTGTGTGTGTGTCCCTCTGCAACCCTCTCTGTCTCCCTCTATCCCACTGAGAGTGTGTGTGATTGTGTTTGTGTGCGTGTGTGTCTATTTGTGTATGAGTGTCTGCCTGTCTGTGTGATACTTTGCATTTACGAAATAGCTGTTAAACTGAGTTTCTGGCTGCCACTAAAGGCGAATGCCCCAATATCCTAGGTCACAATTCAAATAGTGCAGGGAAATTCTCTTATTTTCCTGGCCAAAAGGCCGCCCAGTCTTGGATGAATCTAGGACTTTACTGTGCGCACAATGGCTCATATATGTCGAGTCTACAGAAGCACTATTCCAATGATGTTACAGTAAAGCTATGGAACATATTCCCTAAGGAGACTTTGACATCTCTAAGTATTCATTATTTAAAACACAAAATTAAACTGGTTTATTTCAGGCATTATTGTAACATAGTACATATGTTGTTCGCGAGTATATATTATCGCAAACATTAGGAAGGTGGAAAGCGGACTAAATGATTTATTGATTGATCTGTGGTTTGGTTACATCCTTACGCTTCAACCAACATTTCACAATAAAGAATTCACTGCACGATACATTCTGTGAGCGTTGATGTGAGCGTTTTGCAGAGATGACAAGGAACTATATGAATTATCAGGATTATTGTTAGTGTATCATTATTTCAAATAACAGATTGAGAGTTTTGGCTGCGAAGTGATGAATCAAAGGATTCGGCCACCAGTAGTGTAGCTGTGATTACTGCTGAAATTTAAACATCTATTCGTGAAATGTTTGCCACTCCATACAATCCCAATATGACTTTCAGACATTTCTCGCGTCTGGCTATGCACTGCGGAACCATTTGCAAAGTTTTCAGTATGGCAAATTAGGAGCACTCGAACATCTTAATGAGAACAATTGTGATTCAAATGTTTTGCTGGGGACGTGTTGCCTTGCGGGGGGGAGGTCTTTTAGATGAGATTTTACACTGCGGTTGTTGTTCAACAACAACTTCAACAACAATATTATATCTATAGAGCGCCTTTCAAATCCGGAGGCCTTCCCAAGGTGCTGAGCAGTCAGTTTATGAATCGAGCATGCGAGAGGTGCAAGGTAGTGGGGAGGGATTTAGGAGGTGATGTGACATTTGGGAGGGCAGCAGATGGCATGGTCCAAGAAGAAGTTCTTTCGTTCCGCCTTCAAACTAGCAAGGGACAGAGCAAGGCAAAGGGACCGTGGGAGGGATTTCCAGTGTGACAGGGACAGAGATGATGGACGCCAGTTACAGAGCGGATCACACAGAGCTGACCGTAGCGCAGTGAACGGAGGGGTTCGGAAGGTTAATAGGGTGACAGCGGGTCGGGAGGTAGTGGGGGGCAAGCCAGTGAGTAGCCGTGAAGTTGAGGACGAAGATATTGGTTTCAATCCTCTTGGGGGATGGAGAGCCAAAGGAACCGGGTGAGGGTGGTAGTGATGTGGTGGTGGAGATTTGTGCGGATGGGGATACTAACTGCAAAATTCTAGATGTTCCGGAGCTTATAAAGTGAAGAACGAGGAAGGCGGACGAGGATGGAGGTTCCATAGTCAAATGTGTATGTTGGCATTTCCCATGGCATTATTCAAAAATATTAGTGAGTTTCTCCTAACCAACAAAAACAATCCATTACATTGAATTAATCACTCACTTTGTGCAGTTTCTGCTCTGCACAAACTTGTTTGAAGCATGTCTCACTGAAGCGGTTTCTCATTTCCGACGAACCCACCTCGATCTTGTCCTAAACGTTGCAAATGTGGCAAAATAATCATCTCTGTTGAATTATTCGGAGCTCAATGATATCAAACTGAATTGGGTCTGCAACGTTGTGCGAGACACGTCATTAACCTGCATTGCTATCTTCCTGCCCTTGAGCATAGACAAGAAAGAATTGAGCAGGGACGTACGCAGGATTTTTAATGGGGGGTTGCGAATTGCTAGTGATGGTAGCAACAATGGCCAGGGGCTTGCGGGCTGCCCCCGAAGCCCCCTCGAGGCTCCGACGTTTTACACAGTTTGAGGTCTTATTTAATCGGTTCAGAAGATCCAATATGAACGGTAAATGTTTCATGCCCTTGGTGTTTAAGAGCATCATTATTTATTCAGTGTTTTTATTTTCCCCGGTAGTCCGTGTCTAAATTTTTTGGGAAGGTCGAATGTGTTCGCCGATAAAAGCAAACACGATTGTCGACTCGATGATGTACGGAACGTGAACGATAAAGTAAATTACAATCCAATTAAAACAGTACAATGACGAATGCTTGATAAATGTATGCGTATAAGAGAAAATGATCATAAACTACAGATTGACAGTAATTAATAAGTTGTTCTGCATTGTTATCCTAAGACTCAATTTGTTTCGGACTGTAATGAACAATAATGTAATAATCACTGCGGATTATATCATGGCCGATGATTGTGATTATATCGTTCTGTATTCTAGGTGAGGTATATTTACAATTCCAATTGCGAGCCCATTACAAGAAAGGTGATGTCGAAGAACCTCGTCATGTTTCGCAATCATCTGTAGGGCTGCCAGAAAGTTTCCCGGATTACCTTTGTAATGCGTACCGTCACTCGTAACGGTGTTACTTTCCACGACTCTTTCATTATCTCCTCTAAGTGCAATGCACTGACGTCCACAGAATAATACAGCTTCGGCAACTGTTCTTATGATATGTCGATTTCTTTCAATGTTTTTCTTCTTTTCATCGACCAAACGAATGTCTATCTTATGTTGTGGATTCGCAACAGAGTCGCGCATTGATGCCGATCTAATCATAGAATTTACGTGATAACCATTTCATTCATGTTCCTTCGCCTTCTCGTTTAGTTTGTAGAACATGGTAAAGGGTGTATTAACAAATGCCCCCATCCGTTTCCTCTCACTTGTTTGGACCATCAGTGCACAGTGAATGCAAAAGGCAGCATCTAATGAAGGACTGTAGACCATCCATTTATAATCTCGCAAGTATCTCATCGTGATCTGGCGCTGACAATGGTGAAGGAACCGTGACGGGAAAATGTAATCTTCAGATGGGATGAAGTGGCCTGTCAAGAGATGGTATTTATATGCAACATCAAGTTTTTCAATTCCATTGGTCAACTCCTCAGGGCTCACAGCAGCATTTATGATGTTTCCGATATCATTAACGAAATGAGTAGACCTATGTTGTATAATATTATAAGGGGCTCGGCAACTTCAGCAGAATGCTGGACACTTACACAAACCTTGCCCAGGAGATTACGTGACTCATGAGGTATATACCAGGCTTCTAAGAGGCGCCCTGAACGTTTACTGGCGACAGCATCTGACAAATAGTGAGCTATACGGTACACTACTGCACTGGTATCACAGACATTACTGCAGAGGCGTCTTAGGTTTAGCGGACATAGCTGGAGAAGCCGGGAGGAAACTGTCCATAGTGCTACTATCCTATGGTAACCTTTGCACGGTCACAGAACACGAGGTAGACAGACCCTAACCTACATCGATACTCTGGAGCGCGATTGGGGTATTGGCAGGCGGGAGTTGTCAGGCTGCATGGAGAGAAGGGATCAGTGGAGAAGTGTGGTTGTTAATGCCCGAGTTCGCTCGATCAGATGACGGTGAAACTATTTTTATGCCAAATTCGTGCGACATTGATGTTTTTTCACTCTGGGTACAAAACTGAATGTGAAATAAAGTAGCATTGTTTATCTTTGCGGTCATATTTTTTTTGCATGCCAGTGGACGTCTCTAAAAGCAATTTTTAATTACAGGAATACATTTTTAATAATATAAATTGAATGTGATAATCAAGACAAAACAAGAAGCATGATATGTTTCCAGTCGTTGGACTGAAAACATTATGTTTCCAGTCCAACGAGGAAAGAAGCATTGCTGGATCTAGTTTTGGGAAATGAGGTAGGGCAAGTTCAACAGGTTTCTGTAGGTGAGCATCCAGAGATTAGTGACCACAATATCGTTAGATTCAGAATAATTATGGAAAGGGATAAGGAACGATCACAGGTGAGGACACTCATCTGGAAAAGGGCTAATTTCAATGAGTTGAGGTGGGACCTAGCCAAGGTGGATTGGAAAGAAAAATTGGCAGGTAAGACAACTAACGAGCAGTGGGCAGCGTTCAAAGAGGAGATAGTTCAGGCACAGGTCAAAAGCATCCCCACAAAGGTGAAATGTAAGGCATCCAAACCTCTCTGGATGACTATGGAAATCGGGGCCAAAATAAAACAAAAAAAAGAGGCTTATGATAAGTGTCAGGCTCAAAATTCAGAAGGGAACCAAGCGGAATATAGGAAGTGTAGGATAGAACTAAAAAAGGAAGTTAGAGGGGCAAAGAGACTGCATGAAAAACAATTAGCGAGTAAGATTAAGGGGAACCCTAAGGTTTTTTACCAACATATTAAGAGTAAAAGGTTGGTCAAGGAGAGGGTGGGGCCAATTAGGGACCTAGGAGGAAATCTCATTGTGGAGGCAGAGGGCATGGCTGATGTACTGAATGAGTACTTCGCCTCTGTCTTCACAAAAGAAAAGGATACAGCCAATGCCATGGTATTAGAGGAGAGGGTAGGAGAAATGGATAGAATAATTATAACCAGAGAGGAAGTTCTAAAAAGGTTGACGTTGCTCAAGGTGGATAAGTCACCTGGTCCGGATGGGATGCACCCTAGGTTACTAAGTGAGGCACGGGAGCAAATAGCAGGAACTCTGGCCACGATCTTTCAATCTTCCTTGGACACAGGGGTCGTGCCAGAGGACTGGAGGATAGCTAATGTTACTCCCTTGTATAAAAAGGGGCAGAAGGACAAGCCTGGTAACTACAGACCAGTCAGTCTAACGTCGTAAATGGGCAAACTTCTAGAGTCCATAATCAGGGACAAGGTAGATCTTCACTTAGAAAGATATAGGCTAATAAAGGAGAGTCAACATGGATTTGTTAAAGGCAAATCTTGCCTTACAAATCTGATAGAATTTTTTGATGAGGTAACGGAATGGGTGGATAATGGTAGCGCAGTTGATGTAGTTTACATGGACTTTCAAAAGGCATTTGACAAAGTGCCACATGAGAGACTTATTAGGAAATTAAAGGCCAATGGCGTAAAAGGGACAGTGGCAGCATGGATCCACAACTGGCTGCGAGACAGAAAGCAGAGAGTTGTAGTGAGTGGCTGTTTTTCAGATTGGAGGGAAGTGAGCAGTGGTGTGCCCAAGGGTCAGTTTTGGGACCATTGCTGTTTGTAACCTACATCAATGATCTGGACTTGGGTGTACGGAGTACAGTTTCCAAGTTTGCAGATGACACTAAGTTAGGGAGAATAGTAAATAGTGAGGAGGATAGTAGCCATCTGCAAGCGGATATAGACAAATTGGTAAAGTGGGCAGACACATGGCAGATGAAGTTTAATGCAGAGAAGTGTGAGGTGATGCATTTTGGGAGAAGAAATGAAGGGAGGCAATATAGGCTAGATAGTACAATTTTAAATAGTGTGATGGAACAGAGAGACCTGGGGATTTGTGTTGGAGACTCGTTGCAGGTGGCAGGACAGGTCGACAAGGCTGTTAAGAAAGCATATGGGATACTAGGCTTTATAAATAGGGGTGTAGAGTACAAAAGTCAGGAAGTACTGACTAACCTCTATAGGGCTTTGGTGAGGCCTCAGCTGGAATACTGTGTTCAATTCTGGTCACCACACTACAGAAAGGATGTGAAGGCATTGGAAAGGGTGCAGCGAAGATTTATTAGGATGGTGCCAGGATTGAGGGACTTCAGCTATGAGGAGAGGCTAGATAGGCTAGGGTTATTCTCTCTGGAGCAGAGAAGATTGAGGGGAGACCTAATAGAGGTTTATAAGATCATGAGGGGTTTCGACAGGGCAAATAGAGAAAAACTATTTCCACTCGTGGGTGAATCTGTGATTCGTGGTCACAGATTTAAAATAGTTTCAAGGCGAAGTAGAGGGGAGCTGAGGAGAATTTTTTTCACTCAGCGAGTTGTTCGAATCTGGAATGCATTCCCTGAAAAGGTGGTGGAGCTGATTCGATAACAACTTTTAAAAGGGAATTAGATCTTTATTTAGGGCGAACGGGTCTATTAGGATATAGGGAGCGGGCAGGGCAGTGGGATTGAATCGCTCTTTTCAAAGAGCCGCAACAGACTAGATGGGCCGAATGGCCTCCCTTTGTGCCGTAAAATTCTATGAATCTATGAATCTATTGTGGTAAACGCTACACTGAGGTGCCCACAGTGACAAACAGCCAGCAGGAACACATTTGATTCAACAAGGAATTACTAGCCAGGTCAAAGGAAGAAACACGCTTCTCTTCTAAATTTTTGTTGTGTGTGGTATCTTCAAAGGGATACTAACAACACCTCTGTTACCGCTGTAATGATTCTTCTTCAAGTGAATCAATACATCAAGTGAATATTGACTTTGTTGAGGAAGAGATAGTCTGAAAGAGGCTGAAAAATGTTGCATGAAATGGGACCACAGCAGGTTTATCTGTCCTGGTCAGACAATATCAGACAAGATCGTATAAGGCTTTGATTCAGAGCGTTCCTATATTATCCGATTAAGAAACATTCTGATTAAAAAAGGAGAATTTCGCAGTGGAAATGGCAACAGCTGCTGCGATGGCCGAGTGGTTAAGGCGTTGGACTTGAAATCCAATGGGATATTCCCGCGCCGGTTCGAACCCTGCTCGCAGCGCTTTTGAAAATGTTATCTGTTACAGCCACCAATTGGAGACCTGGTGGATGCGAAAACAAACTTTGTGTTATTTCTTTGATTTGACCTGTTTTCACTTGCAAGTGGAGGAATCTCAAGGTGAAATCCGAAATCATTGGTACTGATCATCATTAAAAAGGAAGCTAACAGATCGCAGCATCTAAGAAAACTACTAACATACGCGAGTTGCCAACAGAATATGAATCTGTGCATTTGAAAAAGTATCTTGCAGTTTTGCAGCTTAGTGGTTAGAGAACTCGCCTTACAAGCGTGAGACCTATGTTTCAAATCCAGGCAGATCACGGCGAAATTTTGGGCAAGTTTCTTTACTCCACACACACGCCTAATAATAATCCGTCCGAAAAAAAACAATAATAAAACTGGTCATTTCCATCCTTGACTTTTTGTGGGGACACTGCCTTGCGCAATTAGCGGCTGCGCTTCAATTGACAGTTTATTCTGTGAAGCGCTTTTTTACGTCCAGAGAATGTGCAAAGCAGAATAGGCCGTTTTAATAAATTTTGACGACAAGGTCACGCTTCCTTCAGCTGACGATAGTTTATCACAGATTGTTCTGTGTATTACTTACTGCTTGTTGTTTGTTTCTCAGATGTAGAATAGGCAAACGCCCACTGCAGCTACCCAGCAAACAATGGGAATTTCTTGCCTCTGATTGATAATAGTAACACTTTTACACTAACATTGCTCATGTGGGTGGGTGGAAGGGATTCACCGTGTTCAGGAGACACACAGGCCAACTAAATTCCAACCGGAAGTAACATTTGGACCACAACCAATCTGAGATAGATGCAATCCTCCACAGGGAAGGAAACCCAGTTATCATTTAAAAATTCAAAGAAATACGTTTTTCACGATTCCACTGCAATTTTCCACCCACCCAAACCAGCAGTATTGTGTCTTTTTATTGACCAGAATTACAGGTTTTCAACATGCAGTGAACAGTAACCAACACGGATTATTCAGGCCTCACTGGGATTTGAGCCCAGGATCTCCTGTATACGAGACAGACGCTTTGCCAACTAAGCCACAGGGCCTGTGTTTCAAATCTGTTTACTTTGTTTAACATCCAGATTAACAGCTACTCTGTCCAAATATCTGGTTACTCCTTTTCACTGGATTGAGTGACTTGACCATTCACCGCCCATCTCCTGATCTCAGCTCCCAGTCTGTACATTTTGGCTGCAAACACTGGTTTTCAGATGACAGCTCGTACTCGTCACCCATCGCGCTCCTGCAATATTAGCTTACTAACCTGTGACTCCCCTAAACACACAGTCACTACACTGTGACCCCCCTAAACACACAGTCACTACACTGTGACTGTGTCCTAAACACACAGTCACTACACTGTGACACCCTAAACACACAACAACAACAACAATTTACATTTATAGAGCGCCTTTCACGTCGGGAGGACGTCCCAAGGCGCTGAACAGGAGGCGTGTGACCCGAGCTGGGAGGGGAGTGTTTGGGAAGGGGTGAAACACGAAGGGGAGGTAAAAGAGTTCGGGGTGGAACAAAAGGCACGATCGAAGAGGAAAGTCTTCAAACCGGCGTTGAAACAGGAAAGGGAAGAGAAGAAACGGAGGGATTGAGGGATGGCATTCCATAAGGTCACTACACTGTGACCCTCACATACAGTCACTACACTGTGACACCCTAAACACACAGTCACTACACTGTGAACCTCAAACACACAGTCACTACACTGTGACCCTCAAACACAGTCACTGCACTGTGATCCCCCTGAACACACAGTCACTACACTGTCAGTCTCCTAAACACACAGTCACTACACTGTGACCCTCAAACACAGTCACTGCACTGTGACACCCCTAAACACACAGTCACTACACTGTGACCCCCTAAACACACAGTCACTACACTGTGACCCCCCTAAACACACAGTCACTACACTGTGATCCCCCCTAAACACACAGTCACTACACTGTGACCCCCCCTAAACACACAGTCACTACACTGTGACCCCCCCTAAACACACAGTCACTACACTTGACAGTAAGCGAGCGTTTCCGGTGCGCGTCACGTGACTGGCTTTGAGGCGCCAGACGCCAGCGTCACTAATGTCGTTGTTATTATATTATTATTCAATGTGAAGCCTCTGTGACCTCAGAGACTTTCGGCTGCAAAATTAAACAGCCGTTGGCTGCGCGCGCAGCTCCAACCGCCGCCTCCCCCGAGCGCTGGCAGTTTGGCGCTTTTCACTGGTTACCTGGGAGACGGGGGGTGTGTGTCTCTCTCTCTCTCCTGTGAATCACTCGTTACCTAGGAGACGGGGGTGTTTCTCTTTGTGTCCCTCTCCTGTCAATCGCCGGTTACCTGGGAGACAGTGACGCGTAGGCTAATGCGTCATCACAGACGGTCAGGGAGAAAGAGAGAGAGAGAAGGTGAGTCTGTGTGTCTGTGGGAGTTTGTGTGTTTGTCTCTCTGTGTGTGTGAGAGAGAGAGAGTCTCTGTGTGTGTGGTTGTGTGTCCCTGACCCCCCTCTTGTCTCCCCCCAAATGAGATCCTGGTGTGAGGGAGAGAGACCGAGAGTCTGAGCCAGTGTGAGAGAGACGGGGAGAGAGGGTGTTAGAGAGAGACTGAGCAACTGTGAGAGACTGACAGGGTGTGAGAGAGGGAGAGAGAGTGTGAGAGAGAGAGAGAGTGTGAGAGAGAGAGAGAGTGTGAGAGAGGGAGAGAGAGTGTGAGAGACAGAGAGAGACTGAGAGAGTGTGAGGGACTGAGAGAGTGTGTGAGAGACAGGGAGAGACACAGTAAGAGAGGTTGATGGGGCAGGAGCCAGGGGGCAGTGAAGGGGCTACAGGAACTGTTCTGAGCTCGACTGGTAACCAAACATTACTGGTGAGAGACACACAGAGAGAGAGAGAGAGTGTGTGAGTGACAGAGAGAGAGAGGGAGAGAAAGACTGAGTGTGTGATAGACTGAGTGACTGTGAGCCGGGGAGAGAGACTGAAGAGTCTGAGCAAGTGTGAAACTGAGCAAGTGTGAGAGAGACTGAGCAAGCGAGTGTGAGAGACAGTGAGCAAGTGAGCGTGAGAGACTGAGTGAGTGTGAGAGACTGACAGAGTGTGAGAGTCTGAGAGAGAGACTGAGCTAGTGTGAGGGACTGAGAGAGTGTGTGAGAGACAGGGAGAGACAGGATGTGAGAGGGTGTGAGGGGCAGGAGCCAGGGGGGCAGCGAAGGGGCTGCAGGAACTGTTCTGAGCTCGTCCAGTCACCAAAAGCTACTGGTGAGAGACTGATTGAGAGAGAGAGAGAGAGACTGAGCGAGTGTGAGAGACACTGAGCGAGTGGCTGAGAGAGAGAGAGAGATGGTGGTGGGGTGGGGGGGGGGTGAGAGAGACTGAGTGAGTGTGTGTGAGAGAGTAAGTGTGTGTGAGAGAGACTGAGTGAGTGTGTGAGAGAGTGACTGAGTGAGTCTCCACTCCTCTGCCCCCCCCTGCCTCTCTGACCCCCTGTATCCCCAAAACTGCACCCGTGGCCTTTACTCTGGTTCTGGTCTCGTTGACCCGAATCCTCCGCTCCACCATCGGCGGCCGTGCCTTCAGCCACTACGCCCCGAAGCTCTGGGACTCCCTTCCTCACTCCCTTCACCTCGTTCCGTCTCTTCCTAGTTTCAGGTCTCGGCTAAAGACCTTTCTGTTCAACCGAGCCTTCGGTCACCTTTCTCCCTCTCCCCCTGGCTCAGGCCCAGGGTCTGTTGTTGTGAAACTCTCTGCGGCACTATCTGGCGTGGAGGGCGCTGTATAAATTAAAGTGTTTGTTGTTTCTACAGCCTGTGATACACACACACAGAGTGAGAGAATGTGTACGAGAGAGACCGACAATCTGAGATACAGTCACAGAGAGAGAGACCTCTACATCATGAGATATGCAGAGAGAGAGAGAAGGTAAGAGAGAGAGAGAGAGAGAGAAGGTAAGAGAGAGAGAGTGAAGGTAAGAGAGAGAGAGTGAAGGTAAGAGAGAGAGAGAACTGTCTACAGCCTGTGATACACTCACACAGAGAGAGATATGAGTGAAAAACCTGTGATATACTCACACAGAGAGAGAGGTGAGAGAGACCTGTCTACAGCCTGTGATACACTCACACAGTATGGCCACCCATACACATTCACAGGCATTACACACAGAGAGTGGTGTGGGAGAGACACATATACATAGAGAAGTAGGAAGGCAGATATATACACTTGCAGGCCTCACATACAAAGAGAGTCACACACACACACACAGGTCTGTGCACACAGAGGGAGAGACACATTCAGAGAGAGACACACATATGCACTCACAGGCCTCTGTGTCTGACTATCTTTCACACACACAGACCTCAGTCTCTGTTCATCAGTAATCACAGACTCACACATAGTCTGTCTGTGTCTCTCACACACTCACTGAGAGAAAGAGAGACAGAGACAGACAAACACATACACACTGAGACAGTGTGAGATAAACACATATAGAGACACTGAGATACATACATCATCTCTCTCTGACCACACACTATGTGTGTCTCTGGTCATCTGAAATGACACACACATGCAGACATACACACACACACATATTTGTCACTCACACATATACACTGTATTTCTGAGACAGGAACAAACATGCACAGACAAACACTGACATCCCCTCTTTACACTGAAAGACACTCACACAGAGAAACTCACACAGGCCTCTGTGTCTGACTCTGTGTCTGGGACACACAAACACACTGATAGAGACAAACACACACTGCTTTTGTGTTTGTCTTTCACATACAGGCCTCTGTCTCTGGGCATCAGAAATCACAGATTACACTGGACATTCTTTGATTCTCAAACACACACACACAGAGACACTGTAACCCCCTCTCTCTGTACTTCACTGTGTCTGATAATAATAAAACTTTAATTTGATACCATGCCTTGTCACATGTTTGAGACATCTCAAAGCGCTTCTCAGGGTGCACCATCAAGTAAAAGTGACTGTCTGCTTTGTGAGGAAAATATGGCAGCCAATGTGTCTTGTCTGTGTGGGGTGTGAGTGTGTGTAGGTTAGTGTGTGTGTGTGTGTGAGTGAGTGACTATGTGAGTGACTGTGTGTGGGTGTGCAATTAGCTAGTGAGAGGACCTGGGTTAGATTCCCAGGTGCTTCAAAGTGAATGTTGGGCAATTCTCTTCACTTCACACACCTCTGTTCACCAGCAGTAATACAAAAACTAATAATAATCCTTGCATTTGATATCGCGCTTAATCATGGCCTTCTAGATGCCTCACAGCAATTTACAGAAAATACTGTAAAGTGAAGTGACTGTATATTTCTGGATGAAACGCGGCAGCCAATTGAGCACAGCCGTGTCCCACACACGGTTATGGATTGAAGTGACAAATTATACAATTTATTTTTCAGGGATTATTATCAGGCGAGTGTGGAGAGTAAGGAAACGTGTGAAAGGCTTCACCCTGAGTTACAGGACTGCAGTAGGTGGGCACATGCTTGTGGGCTATGTCTCTGATTTCTGGTGACCAGACACAGAGGCCTGTGAGTGTATATGTGTGTATGTCTCACACTGTGTCTATGAGTGTGTCTCACGCTTAAATACTCTCTGTATGTTTGTGACCCTGAGGAATAAAAAGAGACAGAAAGAGACGGAGAAAGGGAGAGAATTGTAAGAGATGGAGACACAGAGAGGGAGAGGTGAGATAGAGAACTCTCCACAGCCTGTGATACACTCACACAGATACATACACACAGGCCTCTGTGTCTCTGAGACAAACACAGAGAGAGAGAGACACTCATAAACTTACAAGCCTTTATCACACACAGTGTCCCAATCACACACATTCACAGAGAGGGAGACAAGCACAACCTGACAGCACTTTAGGTCTCGCTCTCTGTCTCTCACACACACAGGCCTCTGTCACACACACCCTCCTGCACAAACAAATACACAGAAAAACACTGTCGTTTCCGCCCCACCCAGGATAAACACCCACACAGCCCATCTACACACACATACACGCACCCGTTCACACACAGTCCCCCCCCCCCCACTCACAGACACATACTTGCACACACACATCCAGACAGCAATCCCTACCCACAAATGCACACCACACCCCAACCCACACACAACTCCCCACCCACACAGATAAATAGCACTCCCACCCACACACAAACAGCTTCCCCACCCACAGACACAAATCGCACCCGCTCACCCACACAAACAGCCATCCCACCCACACACACACAGCCAACCCCCTCAGATACAGCCCACCCACACACAGCACCAACACACCCACAGCAATACAACCCTCCCAAACACATCCCCCCACCCCCACACATAGCCAGCCGCACACACACAGCCCCCCCCACAAAAATCCCCACCCCACACACAGCCACCCCCCCACACACACAGCCACCCCCCCCCCACACACAGCCACACCCCCCACACCCAGCCACCCCCTCCCACACATATTCCCCTCCTCACACACACACAGCCCCCAACTCATACATAGCACCCACCCCACACACATAGCCTCCGCATCCCATACACAGCCCCATATATACAGAAACCCCACACCCACAGCCCCACTCACACACATCCCGAATCACACCTTTCCCCACACACAGCTCCAGCATCTGTGGCCGTGCCTTCAGCCACTACGCCCCCAAGCTCTGGAACTCCATTCCTCACTCCCTTTGCCTTGTTCCATCTCATCCTAGGTTCATGTCGAGGTTGAAGACCTTTCCGTTTAACCGAACCTTCGGTCACCTTTCTCCCCCTCCCCCTGGCTCGGACCCAGGATCTGTTGTTGTGAAACTCTCTGAGACAATGTCTGGCATGGAGTGCGCTATATAAATCAAAGTTTTTATTTTTTCTACAGCCTCTGATACACACACAGAGTGAGAGAATGTGTACGAGAGAGATCTACAATCGGAGATACACTCACTGAGAGAGAGAGAACTCTGCAGCCTGAGATATGTACAGAGTGAGAAGGTAAGAGAGAAAGAGTGAGAGACATGTCTACAGCCTGTGATAAACTCGCAAAGAGAGAGACACCGACGGACACTCACAAGCCTCACACACAGACAGAGAGGTGGGAGAGGGGGGTGGGACGACACACATAAATACAGATGGAGAAGTAAGGAGGCACACATATCCACTCACAGGCCTCTGTCTGTTGATCAGAAATCACAGACACACACTTAGTCTGTCTGTCACACAGTCACTGAGAGAAAGAGAGACGGAGAAAGAACAAACACATACACACTGAGACAGAGTGAGAGAAACACATGTAGAGATACTGAGATACACACATAGTCTCTCTCTCTGACTACACACTATCTGTACCTTTGGTCATCTGAAATGAAACACACATCCAGATATACACACTCACATAATTGACACTTACACATATACACTGGCCTCTCTGTGTCTCTGAGACAGACAACAACAAAAAAAAAATTCCAACTAAATAGCGCCTTTCATGTCGGGAGGACGTCCCAAAGCTCTGAACAGTCAGGTCGGGACCTGAGCAGTGGTAGGGAAGATGGTCGGTGTAGGGGGAAGGGTGGGAGAGGGGGAACAGTTAGTGGGGCAGCCGAAGGTGCGAACGAAGAGGAAAGTCTTGAGACCAGCCTTGAAGGAGGAAAGAGAGGAAGCGAGGGGGAGGGGCTGCAGGATGGAGTTCCACAGTGTGGGAGCAGAGAGGCTGAAAGCTCGGCCACCGATGGTTGGGTGGTTAGGGCGGTGGACGTGGAGCAGGCCTGAGTCTGTTGAGCTGAGGGTGCGGACAGGCTGATAGGGAGACAGTAGGTCAGAGAGATAGGTGGGGCAAGGCCATTTCTGGTGACCAACACAGAGGCATATGAGTGTATATGTGTGTGTGTATGTCTCACACTGTGTCTGTGTGTGCGTCTCATGCTGTATGTTTGTGACCCTCAGGAATAAAAAGAGACACAAAGAGACGGAGAAAGAGAGAAAGAATTGTACAAGATGGAGACACAGAGATAGGTGAGAGAGAGAAATCTCTACAGCCTGTGATACACTCACACAGAGATACATACACACAGGCCTCTGTGTCTCTGAGACAAACACACAGAGAGAGACACTCATACACTCACAGGCCTCTGTCACACACACTGTCCCAATCACACACATTCACAGAGGGGGAGACACGCACACACACTGACTGTGCTCTATATCTCTCTCTGTCTCACAGACACAGGCCTCGGTCACACACACCCTCGCGCTCACACACAAATACACACAAAAACATTGTAATTCCACCAACCAACACACACAGATATAGAGCCCCCCACACACACCCAACCCCCCCACACACACCCAACCCCCCCCACACACACCCAGCCACCCCCCCACACACACCCAGCCCACACCCACACACACCCAGCCCCCCACCAAACACACCCAGCCACCCACCACACACCAAGCCCCCCAGACACCCAGCCCCCCCACTGACCCAGCCCCCCACCACACACACCCAGCCACCCGCCACGCACCCAGCCCCCCCCCACGCACCCAGCCCCCCCCCACGCACCCAGACCCCCAGACACACACAGCCCCACCACACACACAGCTCCACCACACACCCAGCCCCCCACACACATACACCCAGCCCCCCCCAAACACACCCAGACCCCCCAAACACACCCATGCCCCCACACACACCCAGCCCCCCCCACACACCCAGCCTCCCCCCACACACACCCAGCCCCCACACGCACCCAGCCCCCACACGCAGCCAGCCCCCACACGCAGCCAGCCCCCACACGCAGCCAGCCCCCACACGCACCCAGCCCCCACACGCACCCAGCCCCCACACGCAGCCAGCCCCACACGCACCCAGCCCCCCACACACACAACCAGCCCACACACACCCAGCACCCCCACACACACCCAGCCCCCCCACACACACCCAGTCCCCCCACACACACAGCCCCCCCCACACACACACAGCCCCCCCCACACACACCCAGCCCCCCCACACACCCAGCCCCCCCAACACACAACCAGCCCCAACACACAACCAGCCCCCACACGCAACCAGCCCCCACACGCACCCAGCCCCCCCCCCCACGCACCGAGCCCCCCCCCACACACCCAGCCCCCCCAAACGCACCCAGCCCCCCCAAACGCACCCAGCCCCCCCAAACGCACCCAGCCCTCCCAAACGCACCCAGCCCCCCCAAACGCACCCAGCCCCCACCCACACACCCAGCCCCCACCCACACACCCAGCCCAACCCCACACACCCAGCCCCACCCCACACACCCAGCCCCACGCCCCACACACACAGCTCCCCCCCACACACCCAGCCCCACCCCCCCACACACCCAGCCCCCCCCCCACACACCCAGCCCCCCCCCCCACACACCCAGCCCCCCCCCCACACACCCAGCCCCCCCCCCCCACACACCCAGCCCCCCCCCCACACACACCCAGCCCCCCCACACACACCCAGCCCCCCCACACACACCCAGCCCCCCCACACACACCCAGCCCCCCCACACACACCATGCCCCCCACACACACCCAGCCCCCCACACACACCCAGCCCCCCCCCACACACCCAGCACCCTCACACACACCCAGCCCCCCCACACACACCCAGCCCCCCACACGCACACAGCCCCCCCCCACGCACCCAGCCCCCCCCCACGCACCCAGCCCCCCCCACGCACCCAGCCCCCCCAGACGCACCCAGCCCCCCCAGACGCACCCAGCCCCCCCAGACGCACCCAGCCCCACCACACACCCAGCCCCCCCCCACACACCCAGCCCCACCCCCCACACACACAGCTCCCCCCCACACACCCAGCCCCACCCCCCCACACACCCAGCCCCACCCCCCCACACACCCAGCCCCCCCCCACACACCCAGCCCCCCCCCACACACCCAGCCCCCCCCCTCACACACCCAGCCCCCCCCCACACACCCAGCCCCCACACACACACCCAGCCCCCCCACACACACCCAGCCCCCCCCACACACACCAAGCCCCCCCCACACACCCAGCCCCCCACCACACACCCAGCACCACCCCCACACACCCAGCCCCTCCCCCCCACACACCCAGCCCCCCACACACACCCATCCCCCCACACACACCCAGCCTCCACACACACACAGCCCCCACACACACCCAGCCCCACCCCCCCAAACACACCCAGCCCCCCCCACACACGCAGCCCCCCACACATGCAGCCCCCCACACACACCCAGCACCCCCCACACACCCAACCCCCCCCACACACACCCAGCCGCCCCCCCCACACACCCAGACCCCCCACACACCCAGACCACCAGACACACACAGCCCCCCACACACCCAGCCCCCCACACACCCAGCCCCCCCTAACACACCCAGTCTCCCCCCCCCCACACACCCAGACTCCCCCCCCTACACACCCAGACTCCCCCCCCCCACATAAACAGCCCCCCCCCCACACAACCAGCCCCACCCCACACACAACCAGCCCCCCCCACACACACAACCAGCCCCCCCCCCACACACAACCAGCCCCCCCCACACACAACCAGCCCCCCCCCACACACAACTAGCCCCCCCACACATCCAGCCCCCCACCACATACACCCAGCCCCCCACATACACACAGCACCCCCCCACATACACCCAGCACCCCCCCACACACACCCAGCCCCCCCCCACACACAACCATTCCCCCCCCCACACACAACCAGCCCCCCCCCACACAAAACCAGCCCTCCCCCACACAACCAGCCCTCCCCCACACAACCAGCCCTCCCCCACACACCCAGCCGCCCCCCAACACCCAGCCCCCCCCCACACACCCAGCCCCCCGCCACACACCCAGCCCCCCGCCACACACCCAGCCCCCCCACACACACCAATCCCCCCCACACATACAGCCAGCCCCCCACACACCCAGCCCCCCCCACACCCAGCCCCCCCCCACACACACCCAGCCCCCCCCCCCACACACACCCAGCCCCCCACACACACCCAGCCCCCCACACACACCCAGCCCGCCCCACACACACCCAGCCCGCCCCACACACACCCATCCTCCCCACACATACAGCCAGCCCCCCACACACCCAGCCCCCCACACACCCAGCCCCCCACACACCCAGCACCCCCACACACACCCAGCCCCCCCCACACACACACCCAGCCCCTCCCCCCACACACACCCAGCCCCCCCACACACACACCCATCCCTCCCACACATACAGCCAGCCCCCCACACACCCAGCCCCCCACACACGCAGCCCCCCCCCCCACACACACCCAGCCCCCCCACGCACACACACACAGCCCCTCACACACATGTCTCTATCTCTCAGTGTCACTCTCTCTCTCTCTATAGAGACTCAGTCTCTCACTCTCTGTTGTTGTTGTTGTTGTCCCTCAAGCCACCGCCACCGAATGTCAACAATCACGTGATGTGATGACGCTGTGTGAGAGGGACCCGCCCACTATCTCCCCGGTAACCAGTGATTGATATCAGATGGAAAGTGACCCGCCACAGTCTCCCTGGTAACCAGTGATTGACGGGAGAAGGGGATACGCCCAATGTGTTCCTGGTACCCAGTGATTGACAGGAGAGAGGAACCCGCCCACAGTTATTGTGATGTTAATCTCTGGCCCGTCACTGTGTGGACCATGTCAGTCGATGTGTTATTGATGATGTTGTTATTATTGTGGTTATATTATTGGAGCTCCTGTGGCTCAGTGGTTAGAACACTTGTCTTTCTCTCAGTCATGATTACAACCAACTAAGCCAAAAACGCCACAGACATCTGCTTACATGCAACGGTCAGTGAAATTCAAACCAAAGAACATCAACAACAACAAGAAATTGGTCATCAAGCTAGTTCGAATCAATACTAGAACAGAGTGGGGGAGAGGTGAGGTAAAATATTTATTTTCAAATGGAAGGTTTTTAGAACAATGAATTGGAAACAATATTTTGACATCACCTTTAAATCATCAATAATAAAATAATTATAACAGTCCTTGCATGTGATTCAGCGCCTTGTCACATTTTTTAAATGACTCAAATCGCTTCTGAGAATATACTATCTGGTGAGTTGACAATTGCAAATCGCAGCAGCCATTTGTACACAGAAATGTCCCACAACCAATCATGAGACTGTCCGCTAATCGACGAGGAAGGAAAACTTACCAGAGTACTTGAGAACTGCAGACAAGTGAGACTGAATACATGGATCTTACACTGTCAGCATGGTCACCATGGCTTGAATGGCCATTAACTCTACAGATAACCTCTGATATGGTCAGCACTCGCCTCCATTCACAGACTCACCTTCCAGACGTCCTCGCGTGCCTTTGATCCAGTGACAGTGTGAGTGCTCCTGTAGACGTTGTGATATACATGGCACTGGGACCAACAATCACAATAACTATGACACCACAGTTCTGTAACTTTATTTTCACTAAACTCCAGCAGTTTGTTTACTTGTAAGCAAATCACCAGTACACCTGGTGTGGGACTGAGAGCCGTTGTCTTTCTCCACTGCATTCTCCTTTCTAACCAGTTAACTCCTGTGACTACGTTTCTCTATTTTTATAGTTCTTTGTTTCTATGTTGCTCTGTTTTTGTCTTTCTGTCTTTCAATTGTTCTGAGTTTTTATCTGCCTATATTGCTATGCTTTTGTTGCTGTGCCTTTAGGTTTTTAAGTCTTTACCATTCTTTGATGCTACATGTCTGGATAGTGTATTAAGGATCAGATTTCACTGTCACAGAAAAGTCATTATAGACATTGATGGAGACTACCTTTATACGAAATACATATGTCTCAGATCCCTATATATATTTGTGCCTCAAAAAATGAAGAATATATTTTTGGAAACATTCAAAATACATATTCTGAAAGTCAATTGCAACAACAATTGAAGCTTTCATACATAAAGACTCACACATACAGTCACACAACTGTGATGTGAGTGAGTACAGTATATGGATGATTGTTGCCCAGATCCAAACCCCCAAAATTCTGTCACTTTCAGCAAATCAACTGTCGGAGATGGCCTGGTAACCCTTAGTAGTGCATAGAGAGTGGAGACGCTACCGAGCAAGATCAACAACCTTGGTTCATATAGTGCCCTTCATGCCGGATAATGCCTCGGAACTCTGCATAATGCTGCTGTCGCTCTCGCTGACCAGCACACACACCAACCAGGAAATTTACCATCTATTTTTGCATCAACACAATTGAACAGATTATAAATACCCCTGAGTATATTTGGTAACTGTTCCTCCCGGGCCTTAGCTCGCCCCACCTTTCCGTCCCACTCCCCCCACCCCTTGCCTTTTTTTCCCCCCTTTGCGCCGCTAGCTCCATTTCCGCAACTGTTTGTGAGACACTGTTAGGCGAAATTTGGCTGCTGCGCTTCGCCCACAAATATATAGTCAGCTTTACTGCTCCTCCTTCCCCCTACCATGAACTCTGCCCTTGCCATCCTAACCCACTTTTGCCCCTTCTCCCACTTCCATGACTGTTTGTGCAACACTGCTGTGTGCAATTTGGCTGTAGCATTTCACGCACAGATATACAGTCAATTTTCTTACTCGTCTTCAGCCTGCCCTGACCAGTCCCCCACTGCTAATTTCCCTAACGAACTGTACAGCGCATTGGGACGTCCTCTCGATGGGAATGGCGCTATATAAAAGAATGTTTTGATCGATTGATCGAAAAAGAGAAGGAAATTTCTGTGCTTGGGTCTGGGCAGCAATCAAACATGCATAAGTTACCGTTTCCTAACGTAATCTGCTGAGCATTCAAATTTGCTGTGTTCTGGTTTTCTAGCCACAACTGCATGGGAGGAAAATATTCAACCCCTAGAGCCTGTTCCACCATTCTGGCTGAGCTGCACCACAACTCCAATTACCTGCGGTTACTCCATATCCCTTAATTCCCTGAACAAACAAGCAGATATCCAACTCAATCTGAAAAAGTGAATGCATACAGCCTTTTGGGGCAGCAGGTTCCAGATTACTAAAAGAAGCATAGGGCAGGGGAGGAGAAAAGTTTTCACTAATCGAGTTATTCAAATTTGGAAATGCTTTACCTGAGAACGTGCTGGAAGTCGATTCGATAAAAAGAAAACTTTTAAAGAAGATCGACGTTTACGTGAGGAGGACGGGTTTGCGCGGTTATTAGGACAGAGTTGGCGAGTGGGTCCTTTCAAAAGCCGGCACATACTCGATGGGCCGAAAGGCCTCCTTTTTTTGCCGTAAGATTCTATCATTCTGTGATTCCCCCTGGCATTTGTTGGTCAGGTCCTTAAAATTGCTGAATGGAATTGACACAAAAAAGTTTGATTTCCTGCTTGATATGCCAGCTGCTCAGTGGGATGCCAGAGAAAGGTTTGATTGTTTCTCCATCTCACAGACACGGTATATATTTTGCATACTTACAAAAATATATTCAGGTCCCTTGTTGGAATTTTGTATTGGGTTCTGAAATGTAAGTGTTTCATGTAAAGATAGTCTCTGCCCCTGATCGCAATAACATTTCTGTGACAGTGAAATCTGATCGTTTCTACACTAAAAATAGACTGACACGTAGCGTCAAAGAAACACAAAAACATAGAAACGCAAAGTCGTAAAAGTACAAAAACATGAAAATGTAGACACATTGCAACACAGCAACATAGCAACATAGAAACATAGGCACAGGAGTTTAACATTCAGCCCATTTAGCCTATTCTACCATTCTGCAAGATCATGGCTGATCTGTACTTCAACAGAAATTACTCAGCTTTGCCCTCCATCCTTTGATAATTGACCGAATAAAGAACTTTTCAATTAAGTTGGTGAAATGCGGTCATATGCAGTCACAACTCACGGCTTTTTGTGAGAGGGAGTGAGTTTTAGATTCCAACTGGCCTTTGGAGAAGAAAAAACCCTGGTTTCATTGGTTAACGGGCTGAATCTGATTTGAGATGTTCAGATTCCCCCACCAAAGCTAATAATTACAATGATAATCATACTTCCATTTGATATAGCATTTTCCCCATAACCTAGAAATCTCAAAGTGCTTCACAAAATATACAGCAAAGTGAATTGACTGTATATTTGTGAAAGTAAAACGGAGGATTATTGTGCAAAGTAGTGTCCCACAAAGAATCCTGGAACGAAATGACAAATTCATTTCTAATTTTTTTTTGAAGGATTAGAATTAAGCCTGAGAGATAAGGAAAATCACACAAGTTTTCCCCCTGCCTGAAATTGAACACAAGTGTCTCGCTTGTAAAGTGAGTGCCATAACGTCTGAGCTAAGGAACTTGACTCCAAATCATTTCTCTGTAGCTAACCTATTCAATTCCATTATTGTTTTAAACACATAATTCAGATCATACCTGATCCTTCCAAACCGAAGGAAACAGCAACGATGAAGACCATTCAATTTGGCCTCCTAATTTCACCCTTTAAATTCTGGTGAATGTGTGATACAACTCCACGCCAAGAAAAAAATATCATTCCTGTGGTGCAGTGCCCACAACTGAACAGTCTCCTGATGGGTTCTGTGCAAGGAGCTATACAGCTGAAGGATCGTTTCCTCTCATTTGTATTCCCATCCATTTAGATGAAGGCCAACATTAATAAATTTGTGAAACTGTGAGCTTCCTTTTAGTGATTAGTTTGCATAGCCACCCAAATACCTTTTCTCCTCCACAGTTCTTAACATTAGTTTTCCAGATGAACAGATTAGAGGCGGGGTAAACCTCTACCGGGATTGTTCCATCCATTCCACCAAATATTTTAAAGCATTTCGCAGCAAATAACTGGCTATCGTAAACAAATATGTGGACCATATTCCTTTCACACACAAAGGCACACACAGACATTCACACACCTGTGATGTGAGTGAAAAAAATGTAGGATGATTGCTGCCCAGAACCCAAGCACAGAAATTCCCTTCTCTGTTCCGAAAGTTACTGAGGGGTCTTTATAATCTGATAAATATTGTTGATGCAAAAAATATATGTTGCAATTCCTGGTTGGTGTGCTTAGCGACAACATTGTGCAACGATCTGAGACACTATCCAGCATGGATGGGCGTTATATAAACGAAAGTTGTTGTTGTTGGTGTTTCTTTGTCTCCACTCTCATTGCCAAACTAAAGTGTACCAGTCCCATTCCGACAGCTGATTCGCACAAACTCAGTTATCTTGAATTATGGCAGTTTGAGGTTTTATAATCTCATCAACTCTCGTGATATCACGGCTGTGACGGCTTTGTGATTGCTGTTGCTAGATGTATCCCCCACCTATATGTTGGTGATCCGTTTCTAATTATCAAATCCAAAACAATCTTCTATTAATTTACCCGTAGACACATTATTATCCAACTAACTTTTGGTCTCCAATCAGTATGATTCCTCCCTGAACAGTTGATTACCATAACAGATGTGAACACCTTTCTGTTTTTCAATGTTACTTTGTTTCCATGTTGCTCTGTTTTTGTGTCTCTGTCTTTCATTATTTCTATCTGTCTATATTGCTATGTTTTTGTATTTCTGTGTCTTTATGTTTCCAAGTCTTTATGATTCTATCATGCTACATGTCAGCATGGTGTAATTAAGGATCAGATTTCACTGTCACAGAAAAGTCATTAAATATGTTGAAGGAGACTATCTTTACATCAAATACATATATCTCAGTTCCCCATACAGATGAACAACTCAACTAGAAGGTAGAATATATTTTAGGAAACATGCAAGATACATGTTGTGACATTCAGATGGAGCAACAAGTGAAGCTTTCTCTGCCATCCCACAGAGCAGCATGCACACCAACCAGGAAATTAAACTGAATTTTTTTATATCAACTCAATTGAACAGATTATGAAAACCCCACAGTAACATTCCGCAACCACATCACTCCCACCCTCGCCTGTCTCCAATGGCTCCCCATCTCCCAGAGGGGTGAATTCAAGATCCTCGTCCTCACTTTCAAGGCTATTCACGGCATTTGCCCCGTCTATCTCTCCCAATGCTGTTTCCCTATCGACGATCCCCTCCACTCAGCAGGCTCTGGCCTCCTCCATGTCCCCCGCCTTAACCGCCCTACCACTGGTGATAGGACTTTCAGCCTTTCTGCTCCATGCTCTGGAAATCCATCCCGCCATCCCTTCACCTCGCTACCGCCCTTTTCTCCTTTAAGGCCTTTCTCAAGACCTTCTGGTTTGACCGCACAGTCTGATCCCCTGCTAACTCCCCCCCTCTCTGAGTCTTCGTCCAAGTATTCCCAACCCTGCCCCCACCACTTGCTCGGGTCCCAAACTAACTGTTCAGCGCCTTGGGACGTCCGCCCTACGTGAAAGTTTCTCTATAAATGTAGTTTTGTTGTTATTTGGGAACAGAGGAAATAGTTTCTTTGCTTGAGGCCTGAGCAGCAATCATCCATAGGCTGTTCTTACTCACATCACAGTTATGTGTGTGTCTGTAAGTGTGTGTCTCTTCTTGAGAAAGCAAAATGGTCTCCATGTTTGTGTACAATAGATAGTTATTTCCTGAGAAATGTTTTGAGGTCTTTGGAGGGATGGATGACAATCCAGGTAGAGTTTACTCAGCCTCTAATCTGTTAATCTGGTAAAAAAAGAAACAAAACAAAAAACAACTAAGAACTATGGAGATGAAAATGTATTTGGATGTCTATGTACAGTAATCACTAATAATAAACTCGCATTTCCACAATGTTACTGAATACTCCAAAAATAATAATCCTTACATTTACATAGTGCTATCCACATCTTAGCGACGTCTTCAAGGCGCTTCACAGAAAACAACAACGTCTCAACATAGGGACCAGAGCAAGTGGGGAGTGGTCACGGTGGGGAGAAGAAAAAAAAGAGATGGGAAGTTGGCCTTCATCTCAAGCGACTGGATTAGAATGGAGAGGAAATTATACTTCACATAAAGTGGATCGTTTTGTGGATAGACCCCATCTAAACTCTGTGTTCAGTTTTCAGATGATATTGTTGACATATGGTTAATCAAATCTAATCAACAATAAATTTGTCATTTCAATCCAGGAATGTTTGCGAGATACTGCTTTGCACAATTGGCTGCCACGTCAAGTTATCGCAGGACACAGAGCAAAGCTGGGAGATTGTTGTTGAGGTGCAGAGCACTGATGATCTTACAGAATGGTGGAACATGTTTGAAATGCCAAATCATGTGATAATGTTTCTCTGTTGCTATGTTTCTGTCTTGCAATGTGTTTATATTTCCATCTTTTTGTGTTTCCCGTGCTTTGTTGTTCTATGATTTTATGTTTCGTTGAAGCTGTGTGTCAGTGTAATTTTTGTGTATTACCTATCAGATTTCACTGTCACAGAAATGCTATTGCAGACAGTGACTGAGACTATCTTTACCAGAATCAACAACAACAACAACTTCGATTTATATAGTGCCCTTCACACCGGACGGCGACTTAGTGCAGTTAATACATGCATATAAACATACATGCATGCATACATACATGCACACATGCAACAAAAGAACACACACACACACACACATACACACATACATAATAACACATATATCTCATGACCCAATACACCTCAACGGGGAAGTTGAATATATTTTTGGAAGTATGCAAAATATATGTCGTGTCGTTGAGATGGGGGAACAATCAAACCTTTCTCAGGCATTTCACTGAGCAGCAGGCACACCAAGCAGGAAACAAATCATTTTACTTTTTTGTCAATTCCATTCAGTAGTTTTAACGGACCCCTCCAACAAATGCCAATGGGAATCATACAATATTAGTAAATAATAATCCTTACATTGATATAGCACTTTCCATATCTTATCAACGTCTCAAAGCAATTCACAGAAAACAACAGCGTCCCAATGTTGGGACTAGAGCAGTGGAGGAGAGGGAGAAGACAAAAGGGAAGAAAGTGGGAACAGAGATAGGGACCAGAGCGGGGGGGAGGGTTAGTGGTTAGGGGGGGAAAATAGGAAAAATTTACTCTATATTTGTGGGCGAAAAGCGGCAGCCATATTGCGAACAACAGTGTCCCGCAAGCAGTCGTGGAAGTGAGGCCTGGGGAGAAGGGGTGAAAAGATGGCAACGGGAGGAGCCGGGTAGCGCGAAGGAGAAGGTAGGAGAAGGAGAGCAGAAAAACCAACAGTATATTTGTGGGTGAAATAGATCATAGAATCCTACAGCACAAAGAGAGGCCATTCGGCCCATGGATTCTGTGCCAACTGTTTGTAAAGAGCAACTCAATCCCACTCCCCAGCCCTCTCTCTCTCTTTCTCTCTCCCCATAACCGTGCAAACCCACCTACCGCATATAAACGTCTACCTCTCTTTCAAAAGTTGTTATCGAGTTGGCCTCAGCCACCTTTTCAGGGAATGTATTTCCAGATTCGAACAACTCATTGAGTGAAAAACATTTAAACCTGAGAGTCCAATGTGCTTTCATCTGAGTCTTGGTCTCAATCCACATGTCTGTCCGCCAGTGCCACCCAATCCAAATAAGCATAGCAAACATCTGACCACAAAAAGCAGGCTTTTTCTACCGACCAGTGGCTCACTAACCCATTATTAAACCATGTTTACAATGTTTACCTAAACTAATTTAATCATTAATCTTGATATCATTGTAAATCCAATTTATCCGGGCTCCCTATTCATTTACACAATCAAATGCTCCCGAATTGCTAAGAAGCCAAAGCGAATTACTATTTGTTGCCACGTTTGATTGAAAAGAACAACAACAACAACAACAATTTACATTTATATAGCGCCTTTCACGTCGGGAGGACGTCCCAAGGCGCTAAACAAGAGGCGTGTGACCCGAGCTGGGAGGGGAGTATTTGGGAAGGGGTGAAACACGAAGGGGATGTAAAAGAGTTCGGGGTGGAACAAAAGGCACGATCGAAGAGGAAAGTCTTCAAATCGGCCTTGAAAGAGGAAAGGGAAGAGGTGAAACGGAGGGATTGAGGGATGGCATTCCATAGAGTGGGAGCGGAGAAACTGAAGGCCCGGCCTCCGATGGTGGGGCGGTTCGGGCGGGGGGCTTGGAGCAGGCCAAGTCCTGTTGAACGGAGGGTCCGGGTGGGCTTGTAGGGGGAGAGTAGATCAGCTAGGTAAGATGGGGCAAGGCCGTGCAAGGCCCTGTAGGTGAGGACGAGGATCTTAAATTCGATCCTCTGGAGGATGGGGAGCCAGTGGAGACGGGCGAGGGTGGGCGTTATGTGGTCACGGAGGCGGGTGCGGGATATTACACGGGCTGCAGAGTTTTGGATGGCCTGCAGCCTATGAATGGAGGAACTGGGGAGGCCGACAAGAACATCCAGGAACCGGAATTATAGCAGGGTAACAGTGTGCAGAAGGTTTAAAATTAATCCGCAAACAGTTTGGTTGATCATAATTGTTATCTTGCACTAAGTTTTCAAATCCCAAATCCACAGAAAGGATATATGCAATATGTGACACACAACATCCTTTCCGATAGATGCAGATAACGTTTCGTTTGTTATTTATATTTTATATGTTTTATATTTATCATAAAGTTAACGAGTGTGGTTCTAACAGAGACTTGAAAGCGTTTAAGCAAAAATGCAACCCTATGAGTACTTTCGTGTTATTTAGTAATTCAACCAGGATAAAGTGTGTAATTGATCAACACTGAAACATTCATTTTAATTGTAACAGTTATTGAGACTCATGTAAGAACAATGTTCCACCAAATTAAGTAAAATTTAGAAACAGTTGAGTTAGCAATGAGATAATGCGTGACCATTCTCTAGAATAGGCCTAGTTTGTGAACAAATGATTGTTACGCTTATTTCAGATGGGGTAGCTCAGGTGGACAAACACTAAGTGTGAACAAGACTCCAATGTCAGCTCATTGGCCTGCGAGCTTTAAATTACACGTTAAATTGACCGGAGTGTTTACGAGGCCTGTAATTGTAGCACAGAATCGCTAAGGGATGATCGGTTTGTTATTATCTATTTTAATTTTTTGCTGTTGTTAAGTATGCTGGCATCAAACAATAATTTTGCTGTTATATGACTGGATCCAGATACTCGATCAAAATTGTTAATTATGCAATTTTTTGCTTCAAGTTGCACATTATTTTAAAAAAGGACCGGAAATCTTTCCGTGCAGCCTATGTCAACTAATGCAAGTTTTATCTAACTTGCTATTCTGTCTCTGCAGCCTTTGCTGTCAGTAAACTTTACACACATTACAACCACAGAAACTCGAAAAGACGCTGTCATACACACATAAACTCACTGAGACTCCCACACTCTCAAAAACACAAACTCCAAGAGTTTCTGCCTCTCACACACACAGACAAACACACAGCGACTGTCTGTCTCTCGCACACACAAACACACACACAAACTAACATTGACGCACTATCTCACACACACAAACTGACAGACTCTCTCTCACACAAACACAAACAGACACACAAATTCTCTCTCTCTCTGTCTCTCTCACACAAACACACACGCAAACTTACAGACTCTCTCTCACACACACATACAAACTCACAGACTGTCTCACTCTCTCTCTCTCACACACAAACAAACTCACAGACTCTCTCTCTCTCTCTCTCACAAACACACACACAGAGATCCACACCTACGTTTTAAAGCACGAAACTAGCAGCACCTCAGATGGTATCTGACAGCAGCCACCAATGTAACCCTTTAAGCTCCAAAACAACATTATGGAGCCTTAGCAATCTATATCACCAGGTGAAAGTCATTGATAATATGCGTGATCGATTGATTTTTAGATATGTAAAGATGAGGTAGTTCTGGAGGGCAGACCTGTGGGGTGTGAGCACCACACAGTTGTCAGCATCCACACCACTGAGTGTTACATGTCACACTTAATTTATCATAACGTGTTTGATAGGCCAGTAATTATAACACAGAATCCATCAGGAATGATCATTCTACTCTTCTCAATTCCTCCCCCCGCAGGCTGCAGATAATACAGAAACCTTTGGCCCGTGCCCTCGACTGTTCCAAACTCTGCGACCCCATCTCCCCCATCCTCGCCAGTCTCCACTGACTGCCCATCATCCAGATGATCTAACTCAAGTAGTGCACAGTTTCCCGGCACAGGTTGAGTGTTGTACATCATGTTGTCCTTAATTATTAAAACGCCGGCTTTGGAACTGGCTCATGTTAGGATTTTGGATGATGCTTTGGTTTTGTTTCCTATATTGTATTGTATTTGGTGATTCCTTTCTGCCTGTTTGATGAGCGAAGGCACATGTCATTGGTGAGAAACCTGGCAGTATTGGCACTTATCATCTATTTGTTTGAACCAAGAAACCCAGTCAACAACAACAACAACTTCGATTTAGTTAGTGCCCTCCACGCCGGACAGCGACTCAGAATGCTTTAAAGCCATCATCCTGCAATACTTGTTCAAACCATTGGTGGAGAAAAGAGTCCTTGCAACCAAGTCAGCCTTTAGTTATAATCTATAAAGGACAAATATTGACATTTCAGTTCTGCTGCAAATGAAAATGTCCTAATCTTGTCACAGCCCATTTCTCACTTATTCAATCCACATTGTTTGTGGGACAGTGCTGTGTGCAATAGGCTGGTGCGTTTCGCCTCCCAAAAAACAATAAATTGAATACATTCACTTTAGAGTATTGAGACGCCGTCCAGCGTGGAGGGCGCTATATAAATCGAAGTTGTTGCTGTTGTGATTGTTATTGTGTTAAGCGCTTTCAGAAAATTAGAAGACGTGGAAAGCGCTGAATCACATGCAAGATTTATTAATTTGTCTATCCCTAAAACATAAATAACCCAATCAAAAACATTTGATTACCAATCGTTTTAACAATTTTTTTTTTTCATAATTTATCCTTAATATTTGTGAAAGTTGTTTTCTTATATCCATGTGTTCTGTCAAAAATAAGGTTCACCATTCATTTGTCCATAATGCTTGTAACTCGGCAGTTATACTGATCAGCTTGCATATGAAAGAGTTGAGTTTATTTCCAGGCAGGACGCAACTCTGTAAGAATGTCGTTACTTGACTGGCCTGATATTAATCCCATTACAAAACGATAATACATTGTTGATTGCAATCCACGGTTATTTGAAGGGCACTGCCCTTTGCAATTTGCTGTCATATTTTGCCCATAAAGTAGCAGTTAGTTCAATTTGCAACATATTATTTTAAAGGCTTGGGAACATCTACATGATGAGAAAAGTGCCATATCAAATTCAAGGATTATTAAATGCAGTAGGTTCATATGATGTATCGAATGAAGAAGCGATCATTGGAAATATGAAGAAACACAGTGACTCTGGTGTCAATTTCCTTGATTTAACTTGATGCCTTTATAAAGATTGTATCGCAGAATGAGCCCCTTCATTCTAATTTCTCTTCAGTAGACAACATTGATAAGCCTGGTATAACAGGCCTGCGCTATGTATTTTAGGCCTAGTCTCTCTGTATCACATTTGGTCTCTATAAAACAGGCCTTGCCTCTTTACAAAATGCTCGTTCTCTGTATAATAGGCCTGGTGACTTTAATAGGCCTGGTATTAATATATTGTTCTCCATTTAATAGATGTGTGCTCTGTATTGTCGCCCATGTCTGTATAGACATGGCCTTGCCTCAGATTATGGAAGGCTCCGCTCTGAATGTCATCATTGTCTTCCTGCAGCTGGTTTGTTGACAGTGAGCCACTATTTCATGTTTCAATATTTAGATAGGACAGCAGGCAGCAGATAGATTATAACCGTATAATTCTGGATCTCCTTCCTCTGCATGAGAGCAGATGAATTTCCTCAGATACGATGTGCTGCAATAGTGAACCCAGTGATCAGCGATCCAACGCCTAGCTAGCTGGTGTGAAATCATCTTTCAGAATGCGATGAGCAACGTCTGCTCAAGTGAATATCTGAAGGAAATTGATCTGGAAGAAGCATCAATTAACGAGTAACTGATAAGTACATATACAACACTTGATCTTAATGATTTTGGTAGCATTATATGCCTGAGTACTCTCCAACTCATTACTTGGCTACTCAGTTGATCAGTAATTAGGCTTGTTGCTTTCACAGTTAACAGTCTGTTTCTCTATGGGTGACACGGCATGAGATTAGGTCACTGCTGGATTTGCAGCTACATGGTGAAATGGGCAATGATTGTTTCCGGCAATTTATTAATTGTATTGAACAGCTTCTTGGAACTAGTTAAGACTTGTACTTAATGTGATGCCTAATTTTGAATACTTGTTTACATTTTTGACTAATATCTGAGTAGCATCTGGTAGGGTGACTAATTTGAGCATACATTCTCTGAAACATAGAAGAATTAGAGAGGATCCTATGGTAGCATAAAAGATTATTAAATGGCAAGATAAAGCAGGTAGTGGGAAATTGTTTCCCCTAGTAGGAGAATCTAAATCTAGGGTTCACAGTCTTCAAGTCAGGGGTCAGCCCTTTTGCACTGAGTAGAGAAAAATGCAATGAATGCAATTATGTTATTGTTGTTGTTGAAGGTAGCAGAAATGTCAAGGTGGAAAAGTAGACAAAGGGAAACCTGATTGCAAATGAACAGGATGCTGAGAAACTCAGGGAATGTGAAATCATGAATCTGCTTTTTTTTCAGATGAATGCATTCAGGGACGGATGCATGACAATTATCCGGACACAATTCACTTGTTGAGTTTGTGCAAATGAATACAACACAACTGAGAGGCTCAGTGACCATTTTATATTGATTGAAATCGATTTGTATACCAGTCATGATATACAATGTGGATGTAAATTCGATAAAATGTCCAAAGTAGAAATCTCCCTGCCAAGGCATGGTGGGTGTTGGCACCAACATTAATATACGTTACATTTGTTCGCTAAAAATGTTGGTAACTTTAGCATTAATCAAGAATTAACAGTATATGGACGTTAAACAGTAACAAAAATTCTGGTTACATAATTATTCTTAAACTGTGTATATTAAAAAATTAATTACGAATCGCTCTCTTTAATTGAGAAAGAAATTAGATGACCGCGATCGTGCAAAGAACATAAACAAGCAAATTTATAACGCTGCTATTCTTAGCACAATTTGTTTTTTTTAAAATGACGATTGAAAAAATCCAAACGATTCCTATGCTGCATTGTAGACACGTATTCTAAGTACAATAAAGACTAAATGTGACGGATAATATCACAAGCAATTTCAGTAAAACATGATCAAATTAAATTAAGTAAAGTAGACAGAATATTCACCCTGAAATATGTGAATCATTGGTGCATGTTTTACAGAAAGCATAAGGAAAACTGTCATTGACGGATTTTACATTGTTGCATATTAGTTGTACTATAATTTTGTGGAACATCTATACCACACTTCTGCACCGGTTTTCCATTCGAGGAGCATCAGGAATCAGAAGGGACCAAATTGCATTTGAACAGCTCTCTAAATCAGGCAAAAATAAATAAAAGTAATGTGAAGTAAAGAAGATTATTTTCAAACACCATTACATCCAGTTCGATCGTACCATCAGCCACCCTCTCCCCACTCTCTGATCCCAACACACAACCGCCGGCTTGGGTCGTAATCCCCAACGATGGACTGTTCAACCCGTTGGTTGGGACGTCCGAACGAAATGTAGTATGGTAAACGGTAATATGTTACAACGTTTCTAGTGAGTCTCAGCAATTCATTAGAAACGTTGGAAATTACAATATCAGCGTGCTTGTGGGCAATAACAGCAGCCAATGTGCACACTTCACAAACGTCTCACAAACAGCCGAAGTTTTATCTAGAGGATTGCCGGCCAGCACAGCAGCAGATATATACTCCCTTACCCTGGAGTTTTTGATAATGTAAAATATTGGGTGTGAAAATGAAAGTAAACGTGTCATTGGTTTCTGATAACAGAAGCTGCTTCTGAATGTCGTTGTTAGGAGATTAACGTAAGTAACAAGAGACCCTCATTGATCTGCTCTCGGCTACATGCGAACGTAAAGGAAAGGGTAAGTTTTTGCTGACTGGTCGTCAGTCACTAATACTGTGGTGAGCTTCACAGCTTCTTTATCACTGCGCTGTACTCGGATTGTGCACGGACAAATTAGAAGGACAAATTAGAAGGAGTTAAACTGAGCACATAACCCTGACCTATGGGTGTTGCCGTACATAGCAGTGTGAGATTCACTTTGTGTACCAAACTAACTTGGATGAGTGGACTCAGTGTAGTAGGAGTTTTAGTTTGTCTTGAAGTCTGACCTGGGAGTGAGGACGGATGCACAGTGGAAAGCGAGCTCTACTACTAGAGCTTCAACACTGACCTGGGACTTTGGATACGTGTAATTTTCTTGATGTTGGGTGCACGGTGTACAGGTTGCTTTTCTGTGTCTCCAGCACTGATATGGCAATTTGGTTGCGCAGTGCAGATTGAGTTTTACTGAACTTCTAACCGTAACCTTGTAATTTGGCACTTACTATTACGAAAGCTTTACGTTGTGTGGTTCATTGATCTGGGAGTGTGAACGAACAGAGTAAATTGAGTTTTATTGTAGCTTTAACTTTGACGTGAGGTAGTTTATGGAGAGTGTAGGTGGGGATTTTCTGTGTCTTTAAACCTGACCAGTGAGTCTGTGCCGACAACGTATATGGAGCTTCACTTTGTCTCCAAATATTACCTGGCATTGTTGTCGGAAGGCGTAGAAGGAGCTTTACTGTGTCACTGAGCACAAACTGGCAGTGTGGATGAATATTGTTGAGGGAGCCTTACTGTGTTTTACCTTGACCAAGAAGTGTAAGTGGAATTTTAATTCAATATGATCATAGAATTATACATCAGTTAAAGCAGTAAATTATAGGGAGTAATGAGAAATGGGTTCAAAATAATGTGAAGGGAGAGGTGGGCTGTGGCAGGAGGAACTCTCTGTTAATAAAGATATAAACAGCAGTTCTTGGCTGTGTGGGTAACGCCCTGATTCTAGTTACACAAGTATTAACTCCTTGCATCTTATATAGTGCTTTTCACTTCTTCAAGATGTGTTATAGTGCTTCGCAGAATATAGTGTAAAGTGAATTGACTGTATATTTGTGAGTGAAACGCGGCAAATAATTGCGAACAACAGTTTCCCACAAAAATTTGTGGTTTGAATGCAACCATTTTTTATTTTTGTGAGGGAGTTTCGTTTGTTGTGTTTAGCAAGGAAACTTGCCCAATGTTTTGTTCTGCTTTGAGACTCCAAAGGATTTCCTCCTGGTGCGAAAGACGCTCTGTTGTTCTATTGTATTGTTGTACAACTGTACTGTTGCTTTTGCCTGGAATTGAACCTGAGTCTATTGCTTGCAAGGTTGGTAGCTCCAAACACTGAGCTTAAGGGATCCACAAGTCATATAATATTAAAAATAATCCTTGAATTTTATATCACGTTGTTCGGCTCCTATCAACGTCCCAAATCGCTTCATAGAACACACTGTAAAGTGAATTGACTGCATATAGTTGTGGGCGAATCACGGCAGCTAATTACCCACAGCAGTGTCCCACAAACAGTCGTGGATTGAAATGACCAATTTTTATGAACATAGATTTTTTTGGAACGATTATAATTAGGCGTGTGGAGTGAAGAAACGTGCCTAAGGTTTCGCACTGACCTGCCTGTATTCAAACACAGATCTACCCAGCTTGCAAGACAAGTGCTCCAAACACTGAGCCACATGAGCTCCACAAGTTAACACAATAGAACATAGCTTTACAGCTACAATTAGCAGGATTTCTCCAACATACATTCTCCGCTTTGCAATTGCCATTGTGATATACCAGCACAGTTTGAACTGAAGTTGATGGAATATTTTAATTATGTTTATTTTCCATATTATTTTTCACTTTTGCTGTGATTATCATTGGCAGAGAGGAAGAAAAGGCTGTGCGTTCAGCACTGGATATCCGCTGTGGTTATTTTTCCCTCCGCCTGATATATTTTCTTGCTGTACTAGCGATCGAACAGCTGTAGAACAACATGCTTATTTTGTGGTTGTTGACTTTAAACGCCCTGACCTCTCCCTGTGTCAACTATGGAACAGGGAGGGCAGTGCTACCCACAATGTGCTTTGGTTGTTCCCAGCTCTACTTGACACGGGGAGCATTACAATGTATGAGTATCTGAAATTCAAACCGAAATTGTGGATCAATATCATTCAATCCTTCCACTTTCCTTCTCTCTCCTTTGTCAATTCCTATCTGTATACTTTGCTTTTCTACTATGATTGGCCTCTCCCACACCCACTATGTTCACAGTGCTTCTGGGGATAGGGAACACCTGTGAAACTTTCCGTTATGTTTGCGAAATGTGGAGCCACCACATTTCCAGTATCTTTTAGAGGGAGAGAAGGAGTGGAATCCTGTAGCTCAGAAGTTAGAGCACTGGCGTTATAAACCTACGAATTGTGTTCCGAATCCAGGCAGGTCAGTGCGAAACTTTGGCCACGTTTCACTATTCCACCCACACACTCCTAATAGTAATCCATGCAAAAAAAAAAGAAAAATGGGTCATTTCAATCCATGTGGAGCACTACTGTGCGCTATTGGCTGCCGCGTTTCACCTACAATCATGCAGTCAAATCAGTTTACAGTGTATTATGTGAAGCCCTTTCAGACGTTTGGGTCACGTAAAAAGTGCAATATCAAAATGCAATTATTATTATTATTGTCGTATTATTTTATGAACCCCCTCCCACTCAAAGCTTTTAGACAGATAGGAGCCTCTCCCTCCCATCTGGACTGCTAGCGATAGAGAGAGGATGCCTCAAGATCATACATTTCGACCGCACCTTTGTCCACCTTCTCCACCCTCCCTCATCCCAACACACAGCCCCCGGCTTGGGTCATAATCCCAAATGCTGTAACTGTTCAACGCCTTGGGTCATCCAAATTATTTGAAATGTGCTTTAAAAATGTAAAATGTTATTCTACTTGACACAGCGCCTGCAACAATGGGAGTGTGGCTCAAAGCACATCACAAGAAATATTATAATGTACAGAGTCCGTTTATAGGTGGGCAATAACAGCAACCAATGTGCACAATTCACAAACGTCTCACCAACAACCACGGTTTTATCTGGAGGATTTTTTCTCCCAGCACAGAAGCAGATAGATACTCCCTTCCCCTGGAGCTCTCTGATAATGTGCAATACTGAGCTGACTAGGTTTCAAAGTGAAAGTAAATGTGTGTTTCGCTTCTGATAACAGGAGCAATCAGGTTTCCGCCCTGTTCACAGCACAGAAACTTCCCTGGTTAAGGTTACAAATGATATCCTAACCGCCTGTGACCAGGGCTCCCTTTGCCTCCTCGTCCTCCTTGCCCTGTCTGCTGCGTACGACACAGTCGATCACATGATCCTCCTCCAACGTCTTTCCTCCCACCCCAACCTTCAAGTCACAGTCCTTGACTGGTTCCATTCCTACCTGACCCACCGTTTACACTTTGTATCTTTCAATGGTTTTTCCTCAAACCCCCGCACAGTTTCTCACGGCATCCACCAGGGGTCTGTCCTCGGCCCCCTCCTTTTCACCATTTACACGCTCCCTCTGGGCGATGTCATCCGCAGACATGGGGTAAATTTCCACATGTAGGCGGACGACACCCAGCTGTACCCCAGATCATCGATGTTTTGACAGCATGTCTGTCCGACATTGAGTCCTGGACCAGGGACAACTTCCTCCAATTGAATGTGAGTAAGACCGAGGCCCTCCTGATCGGCGCAAGCCAGCGCCTCCGCACATCGGGCGCTGCCAGCCTCAACATCCAAGGCTGCACTCTCCTCCTCGCAAATCCAGTCAGGAACCTCGGCATCACGTTCGACCAAAAACTCTCCTTCCTCCCCCACATCCGTGCCTTGACCGGCACTGCTTACTTCCACCTGCGCAACATTGCCAGGCGCCGCAATTATCTTACCCCCCACGCTGCCGAAACAATCGTGCACACGTACATCACCTCACGGCTGGACTACGGGACTACAGTTTATCCACAATTCTGCAGTCCGTGTACTGTCCCGCACCCGCCTCCGCGACCACATTACCCACACCCTCGTCCATCTCCACTGGCTACCCATCCGCCAGAGGATCGAGTTCAAGATCCTCGTACTCACCTTCAAGGCCTGACATGGCCTTGCCCCGCCCTATTTAACCAATTTACTCTCCCCCTACAAGCCCAGCCGGACCCTCCGTTTAGCAGGACTTGCCCTTCTCCAAGCCCGCCGCCCGAACCGCCCTACCATCGGAGGCCTGGCCTTCAGTTTTTCTGCTCCCACCCTATGGAATTCCTTCCCCCAATCCCTCCATCTCGTTTCTTCCCTTTCCTCTTTCAAGGCCGGTTTGAAGACTTGCCTCTTCGATCGTGCCATTTGATCCACCCCGACTTCGACCTCCCCTACTTGTTTCACCACTTCCCGTACACTCCCCTCTCAGCTCGGGTCACACCTTGGGACGTCCTCCCGACGTGAAAGGCGCTTTATAAGTGTAATTTATTGTTGTTGTTGTTGTTACACTTTACCCCAAACAGAGTCACTACACTTTACCCTCCCCCCAAACACAGGGTCACTACACTTTAGCCTCCCCCCAAACACACATTCACTGCACTTTACCCTTACCCAAACCCACAGTTGCTACACTTTACCCTCCCTTCAAACACACCGTCACTACACTTTACTACCCTCAAACATAGTCACTACACTTGACTGTCCCTCCAAACACACATTGTTTGACAGTGTGTGACTTCTGCCATTTCCTGTGATGGGGTGTCAGAGTGAGAGCAATAGGGGGAGGTCAGTATGAGAGCTCTAGCGGTTGGGGGGATGTAAGGGTTTAAAGGCAATAGTTTATGAAACTCCAGTTTATACACTCGTAATGCAGGTGATAACACTATAATGAACAAAGTAGTGACAGGAAATCATCCCAAAGATTCTCTGAAGAGTTTTGTGCGCTGGCGTGTATTTTTTTTACATCAGTTTGTGAGTCTGTGGAGATGTGAACATGAGGCGTTTGCTGATCTGCCAAGTACAAACATGTAGGGACTTATCAAATAGATGGCGGTGATGTTATGAGAAGTGACACTCCCTTTAGTGAGCATGAGAATTCAGAAACGTTTCAAATGCAAACAGCCGGAGGGCTGCCGCTGAGAGCTGTGGAGAGCTAAACTATCAAACAAAATAAAATATTGCAGGTTCTGGGAATCTGAAACAAAAACAACATTGCCAGAATGTGATGTGGGGGTGATAGGGCGTTGGCGACAGAATCTCTTTGTCTCACTTTCTGAGTGCACTGACAGCTCCATATCTCCTACTCTCAGGTACAACCATTGGCGGTCCGGCTGTTAGGTTTTCTACTCTCTCACGCTGTCTGGAACTCTATCCTAGAGCCCCTAGTCAACACCCGCTTAATGGCCCAACTCTGGACTGTCCTCATTAACCCAGTGAACGTGCTTCACCAAAGCAATGGATTGTTATTATTCTTCCCATTTCGCATCCCAGGAAAATCAATGGGTGTTACACTGGTGACTGACGTCGAATGAAATGAACAGAGAATTGTGCCTCCAGTGTGAGAGTGATCACAATGCAAGGCTTTCTCCTGGTCTCTCAGATTCACGTTCACAATGAGCTGATTTCACAAGAGTAGGGAACGGCGATATGGGAATTTTCCGGATATGGATATATCGGTTGGCTCATATCGAGATATAACGAAATATCGATAAATTTCGTTTTTCCGTACTGCGCGTGCGCTCGCATTCCGGGTGCGCGCGCATTCGGGGACTATCTTCTCAGGAGGCAAATATCTTTCTGTCTCTGTGTCTCTCACTCTCTCCATCTCTGTGTTTTTCTATCTGTGTCTCTCTATGTTTCTCTCCCTCTCTCCTCTCTCACATCCCCCCCATCTCTATCTAGCTGTATATTATCACATCCACCCCGTCAGTGCGCCCCCCACCCCGCCGTCCATCTCTCGCACCCCGCACCCCCGCCGTCTCTCTCCCCCACCACCCCCCCAAGCCGTCTCTCTCTCCCTCCCGCCCCAGCCGTTTCTCTCCCCCTCCCCACAGCCGTCTCTCTCCCCATCTCCTTCCCCTCCCCCCCCCCCCCCGCCGTCTCTATCTCCCTCCGCCCCCAGCCGTCTCCCTTCCCCTCCCCCCAGCCGTCTCTCTCCCCCTATCCTCCCCCACCCATCCGTCTCTCCCCCCCTCCCCCCAGCCGTATCTCTACCCCTCTCCTCCCCCCCCCGCCGTCTCTCTCTCCCTCCCCCCCCCCAGCCGTCTCTCTCCCCCTCCCCCCAGCCGTCTCTCTCCCCCTCTCCTCTCCCCCCCCCAGCCATCTCTCTCCCTCTCCCCCCAGCCGTCTCTCTCCCCCTCTCTTCCCCCCCCCCCACCGTCTCTCTCTCCCTCCCCCCCAGCCGTCTCTCTCCCCCTCTCCCCAGCCGTCTGTCTCCCCCTCTCCTCGCCCCCACCCAGCCGTCTCTCTCCCCCTCTCCCCTACCTCCAGCCGTCGCTCTCCCACTCTCCCCACCAGCCATCTCTCTCCCCCTCTCCCCCCCAGCCATCCCTCTCCCCCTCTGCCCCCCAGCCATCTCTCTCCCCCTCTCCCCCACAGCCGTCTCTCTTCCCCTCTCCCCTCCAGCCGTCTCTCTCCCCTCTCCCCCTCAGCCGTCTATCTCCCCCTCCCGCCAGCCGTCTCTCTCCCCCTCTCCTCCACCCCCCAGCCGTCTCTCTCCCCCTCTCCTCCCCGCCCCCCCAGCCGTCTCTGCCCCTCTCCTCCATCCCCAGCCGTCTCTCTCCCCCTCTCCCCCTCTCCCCCACCCAGCCGTCTCTCTCCCTCTCCCCCCACCACCAGCCGTCTATCTCCACCTCCCCCCAGCAGTCTCTCTCTCCCTCACCCACCCCCCTCCCCCAAGCAGTCTCTCTCCCCCTCACCCCCCCCACCCACAGCCGTCTCTCTCCCCTATGAATACAAGATTCATAGATTCATAGAATTTTACGGCACAAAAGGAGGCCATTTGTCCCATCTAGTCTGTGCCGGCTCTTTGAAAAGAGCGATTCAATCCCACTGCCCTGCCCACTCCCCATTGCCTAATAGACTTGTTCTCCCTAAATAAAGATCTAATTCCCTTTCAAAAGTTGTTATCGAATCAGCCTCCACCACCTTTTCAGGCAATGCATTCCAGATTCGAACAAATCGCTGAGTGAAAAAATTTCTCCTGAGTTCCCCTCTACTTCGCCTTGAAACTATTTAAATCTGTGACCACGAGTCACAGATTCGCCCACGAGTGGAAATAGTTTTTCTCTATTTGCCCTGTCGAAACCCCTCATGATCTTATAAACCTCTATTAGGTCTCCCCTCAATCTTCTCTGCTCCAGAGAGAATAAACCTAGCCTATCTAGCCTCTCCTCATAGCTGAAGTCCCTCAATCCTGGCACCATCCTAGTAAATCTTCGTTGTACCCTTTCCAATGTCTTCACATCCTTTCTGTAGTGTGGTGACCAGAATTGAACACAGTATTCCAGCTGAGGCCTCAGCAAAGCCTTATAGAGGTTAGTCAGCACTTCCTGACTTTTGTACTCTATACACCTTTTTATAAAGCCTAGTATCCCATATGCCTTCTTAATAGCCTTGTCTACCTGCCCTGCCACCTTCAACGAGTCACTAACACAAATCCCCAGGTCTCTCTGTTCCTTCACACCATTTTAAATCTGTGACTCGTTGTCACAGATTTAAAATAGTTTCAAGGCGAAGTAGAGGGGAGCTGAGGAGAATTTGTTTCACTCAGCGAGTTGTTCGAATCTGGAATGCATTGCCTGAAAAGGTGGTGGAGGCTGATTCGATAACAACTTTTAAAAGGGAATTAGATCTTTATTTAGGGAGAACGGGTCTATTAGGCTATGGGTAGCGGGCAGGGCAGTGGGATTGAATCGCTCTTTTCAAAGAGCCGGCACAGACTAGATGGGCCGAATGGCCTCCTTTTGTGGCGTAAAATTCTGTGATTCTATGTTTCTATGATTTAAAATTGTACTATCTAGCCTGTATTGCCTCCCTTCATTTCTTCTCCCAAAATGCATCACCTCACACTTCTCTGCATAAAACCTCATCTGCCATGTGTCTGCCCACTTTACCAATTTGTCTATATCCTCTTGCAGATGGCTACTATCCTCCTCACTATTTACTATTCTCCCTAACTTAGTGTCATCTGCAAATTTGGAAACTGTACTCCGAACACCCAAGTCCAGATCATTGATGTAGATTACAAACAGCAATGGTCCCAAAACTGATCCCTGTGGCACACCACTGCTCACTTCCCTCCAGTTTGAAAAACAGCCGCTCACTACAACACTCTGCTTTCTGTCTCGCAGCCAGTTGTGGATCCAAGCTGCCACTGTCCCTTTTACGCCATGGGCCTTTAATTTCCTAATAAGTCTCTCATGTGGCACTTTGTCAAATGCCTTTTGAAAGTCCATGTAAACTACATCAACTGCGCTACCGTTATCCACCCATTCCGTTACCTCATCAAAAAATTCTATCTGATTTGTAAGGCAATATTTGCCTTTAACAAATCCATGTTGACTGTCCTTTATTAGCCTATATCTTTCTAAGTGAAGATCTACCTTGTCCGTGATTATGGACTCTAGAAGTTTTCCCACTACCGACGATAGACTGACTGGTCTGTAGTCACCAGGCTTGTCCTTCTGCCAATTTTTATACAAGGGAGTAACATTAGCTATCCTCCAGTCCTCTGGCACGACCCCTGTGTCCAAGGAAGATTGAAAGATCGTGGCCAGAGTCCCTGCTATTTGCTCCCGTGCCTCCCTTAGTAAACTAGGTTGCATCCTATCCGGACCAGGTGACTTATCCACCTTGAGTGACGTCAACATTTTTAGAACTTCCTCTCTGGTTATAATTATTCTATCAATTTCTCCTACCCTCTCCTCCAATACCATGGCATTGGCTGTATCCTTTTCTTTTGTGAAGACAGAGGCGAAGTACTCATTCAGTACATCAGCCATGCCTTCTGCCTCCACAATGAGATTTCCTGCTAGGTCCCTAATTGGCCCCACCCTATCCTTGACCAACCTTTTACTCTTAATATGTTGGTAAAAAACCTTAGGGTTCCCCTTAATCTTACTCGCTAATTGTTTCTCATGCAGTCTCTTTGCCCCTCTAACTTCCTTTTTTAGTTCCATCCTACACTTCCTATATTCAGCTTGGTTCCCTTCTGAATTTTGAGCCTGACGCTTATCATAAGACTTTTTTTTTGGTTTATTTTGGCCCCGATTTCCTTATTCATCCAGGGAGGTTTGAATGCCTTACATTTCACCTTTGTGGGGATGATTTTGACCTGTGCCTGAACTATCTCCTCTTTGAACACTGCCCATTGCTCGTTAGTTGTCTTACCTGCCAATTTTTCTTTCCAATCCTTAGCTGGGTCCCACCTCAACTCATTGAAATTAGCCCTTTTCCAGTTGAGTGTCCTCACCTGTGATCGTTCCTTATCCCTTTCCATAATTATTCTGAATCTGACGATATTGCGGTCACTATTCCCTGGATGCTCACCTGCAGAAACCTGTTGAACTTGCCCTACCTCATTTCCCAAAACTAGATCCAGCAATGCTTCTTTCCTCGTTGGACTAGAAACGTACTGATCAAGAAAGTTGTCCTGCACACACTTCAGGAATTCTTCTCCCTCCTTGCCCTTTACCCTACTATTCTGCCAGTCTATGTTGGGATAGTTGAAGTCACCCATTATCACCACTCTATTAGCTCTGCATTTCTCCGTGGTACGCTTGCAGATCTGCTTGTCTATCTCCTCCCCACTATTTGGTGGTCTATAGTATACCCCTAACAGTGTAACTGCACCTTTTTTATTCCTCATTTCTAACCAGGTATATTCGGTTGTTAGTCCTTCTTCTACCTCGATCCTTTCTAAGGCAGTCACTGAGTCCTTAACTAAAATTGCCACCCCGCCCCCTTTTCTCCCTTCTCTATCCCTCCTGAATACATTATAACCAGGAATGTTCAACTCCCATTCCTGCCCATGCTTGAGCTAAGTCTCTGTTACTGCCACAACATCATCTCGCCTCGCAGCAACCTGAGCCTGCAGCTCACCAATTTTATTTCTCAAACTTTGTGCATTTACATACATGCACTCTAAGGCACAAATTACTTCCTCTGCACTTTCTCCCGTCTTACCCTTACCCCTTTCCCCTTTGTTACTCCTCTCGTATCTGAACTACTGTTTAGTTTCCCACCCTCAGCCCCCGGGATTAGTTTAAAGCCCCCCCACAAAGCTGGACAACCTCCCTGCAAGGAGATTGGTTCCAGACCTATTCAGGTGTAACCCATCCATTTTGTACAGGTTCCACCTACCCCAGAATTGGTCCCAATGGTCTAGGAACCAGAAACCCTCCTTCCTACACCACTTCTCCAGGCATGCATTGATGTGCCTTATCCTAGCATTCGGGAACTGGCTTGCTCGAGGCACTCGAAGCAACCCAGAGATCACCACTCTCGACGTTCCACTTTTGAGTTTTCTCCCTAGTCTCTGATACTCTCACTGGAGCATCTCAGGCCTTTTCCTCTCAACTTCATGGGTCCCAACATGGACCACCACAAGTGGATTTTCCCCTTCCCCTTGCAGAATTTCATGCACCCGCTCAGTCAAGTCTTCAACCCTGGCACCTGGTAGGCAACACACCTTCCGAGATTCGCGTTTCCGTTCACAAAAACGCCTATGTCAAACGTCTGCCAGGATGATGGAATCTTGGTCTACTTTCACTTTAGCAGAAACTTACATTCTAAAGGGAATGGCCGCGTGTTTGGGATTTGAGAACGTCACGGGAACAACAACAACTTGCAATTAATATAAACTCACACACTGTGCGGAAAGCAATGCCCCACACTCTGTGTGCTCTGTCTGTCCTGGGCTCTGTGTGTCACCTACAGCACTGAAGCAGCCGCTCCTGATAATTAGCTTTTAGCTTAAGATGCAAAATCCTGCTGCAGTGTGCTACAATCTTCCACGCTGCTTGCCACCTTCCCAAGTTGCTTGTCATCAGCATAATTTACTGTTTTGTCTCTTTATTCCCAAGTCATTCACATCTATCAGTACCTCAGCCATGCACTTTACCTCCACTAGAGGCATTTTATTATTTCGTGGTTGTTGTTGCTTATTGTTTTGAAGTGTTTTGATATTTATCTACTTCTCTTAGGAAAATCATTATCGACCACTGCTCCCACCAACACATTCCAGATCCCAACTGCTTTGAGTATCAATAAAAGTGCTCCTGGTCTCTGCCAATCTTTCTCCCGATATTAACATCTCTTTCATGTATTCACATATATGCATATTCTCATCTCCATTCCCTTAATTATTCCATCTGCTATAATGCAGCATTGCTATTCTGCTCCACTCCCATTGTTTCCCAAGTGTTGATTCCATGCTCGGGTTTGTCCTAACTGTGCTCTTTACAGCTATGGTGTGTGTCGCTTGGCTCAGTTGGTAGCTCTCTGGCCTCTCAGTCACAAGGCATGTTGTTCGGAGCCCCACTAGCTGTGGATGAATCATCAGGAAATCCAAAAGATTCTGTGTGCACAAGACAGGAAGGGAGAGCAGATCAGTGCCACATCCTGAACAATCTGTAATTGGTTCCATTTAACACTGATCTCTGTTACAGGAGTTTCACACCGCACCTCAACACCACAACAGCGGACAAAGACGCCAGGCTCAGGTATTAAAACTACAAGGGCTGTGAGACAGGAAATAGATAATCCAGCAGGGGGCGCTACAGCTGGTGATAACGAGCCAACAGGAGTCACAATGCAAGGAACAACAAGAACCAGTGAGTACGAATAGTGGTTTTCAATGCAGGTGCTTCAGCGCTTTGGGACGTCCTGCTAATGTGAAATTCCGTGTAATATTGTTGCTGTTGTTGTTCTCCTCCCGAAACAGCTTCGCCTCAATATAGCATTGGGAAGGCAACACACTCTCCTGGACTCAATCTCGGCTGCAGAGGATCCACTCAATCCCCTTAGTGCTACCCTCCACTGTAACTAAAGCATTGCTATTCTGCTCCTCTCCCACTTGCTCTGTGGTGCTTTGGTTTGCATTCAGTCCTCCTTCCCCACAGACTCCTCCCTTATCCAATGTAGTAATGATATTCAAGGCTCTGTCCTCCTGCACCTTATATATTGTCAGGTCACAACAAATCAATAATCGGACGAATTCCGGCGATTTACAGCGACTCTGAGATACACATGGTGACCCGGTTTTACCGGCAGAGACTGGAGGAGGCGATGGTTGATCAGGTCATGGACTTGGCATCGGTGCTGGGGGAAAAAACTGCAAGGCAGCGAGGATCCAACTGAAGATCCTCATCCTCACTTTCAATGCCATTGATGGCCTTGCCCCCACATTTCTCTCCAACCTGCTTTCTCCCTACTAGCCTGCCAATTTCTTCCATTCAGCGGACTCTGGCCTGCTCCATGCTACCCCCGCTGAATTGCCCAACCATCGGTGGGGCATCTCTGCTCCCACACTATAGAATTCCATCCAGCAATCCCTTCACCTCGTTTCCTCCCTTTCCTCCTTCATGGCCGATATCAAGAGCTTCCTCTTCGACCGTGCCTTCTACTCCCATCCTACCTCTCCCACCTTGCCTAGTGTCCTTCCCCCTGCCCCTACCCCGAGCCATCCATTCCCTTCTCGGATCCAGACCTAACTGTTCAGCGCCTTGGGACATCCTCCCGACATGAAAGGTGCTCTATAAATGTAATGTTGTTGTTGCTGTTTCCGGTGCCTTCATTTCGCGCATGGACAACAACAACTTTTCGCTCCTTTTCCATTTCCTTTCCAGTTTTTTCGGATATCCCTATCCCTATCACTGAGAAGGTACCACATCCTCCTGGACCCAACTTCAGACGCAGAGAATCCTTAATTATTCCTTAATTATTTTAATCTCCTTTTGTGCTGTAATATTCTACGATTCTATGAACTACAGCATTGCTATTTTGCTCCTCTACCCCTTGCTCTCTGGTGCTTTGGTTTGCATTCACACCTCCTTCCCACAGACTCCTCCCTTATCCAATCGTCAAGGCTCTCACTGTCCTTAATATATCATCAGATGAACTTCTGAAAAGTTACAGCGACTCTGAGCTGCACATGGTGACCTGGTTCTACCGGCAGAGACTGGAGGTGGTGATGTTTGATCTGGTGGAGGACTTGACATCGGTGCTGGAGAAACACCTTGAATGCAGAGATATTGCTGTAAGTTGAGTAACATTGGAATGAACTTGGGTTTGTGGTGTACAGCCTCGACTTAGTGTTACATGGATCATGGAAATTATTTAGAAACCTACACTCATGTGACCTCAACAAACATTTCACCAGGAGCCCGAATGTGACACAAGCATCAATGTCTAACTTTATATTTAGCTAGATTTGCTAAAAATAGTGCCGTGTGGTTCCTTGCTGATGTAGCAATATGAAATGGGAGGACTTTTATTGGTGTAACTAAGCTTTCCAAACTGCGCTGATATGTAAGAGATGAGGATGAAGAAGACCAATATTGTTATATTCCAAACTTTATTAAGCAAATCACACAGGCTCCAACAGAAACCGTAGATACTGTAAGATCCATCTTACCCGATTCCCTTGGGAAGACCAGTCGATCGCACACGTGGACTCTCACGTTGACTCCCTCATTATCACAGGTATTTTTTTGTATGGGTTTTTTCATCCACTAGCCCTTCTCAAAGTGCAGTGACTTTGTGTTTTTTGGACAAAGACGGAAACCAGTTAGTATCTGGCAATGCACACCGACAAACATGACATATACTCCAAAACAAAACAATTGAATAAAACTGTTTTTCTCACAATTGAACACTTTCATTTTTATTTAAAGCACATCAGGCAGCTGGTGACTGGGAATCAGACACAGGAAGCATCGAGATACCTGCTGGGTGTAGTGACTGGATCCAGCGCACAGGTCCGCAGAGCCATGTGGGAAGCTTTTGTGAAAATGTGGGACAATAACTCACAGGTGAAGAGAATCCTGGGAGAGATTCAGGAAAAGGGTACGTCACAACATTAATGGGGGAGGCTTTTCAGAATGGGATTAAGCGGACCCGGGAGACGGATTATTATACATTTGTATACAAGATGCTGGACATGCTGTCTCTCAGACAAGTACCTGTGGTTTGTGGGGAGTCAGTGGGTAGATAATAACGGGGGTATAATTGGAGATTGGTCCAGGCTAGGTGAGACCTGAGGAAGTGTCTGGATTAAAGGCTGGTAAACAACATGTATCAGAGGCTCATAGTGGCAGCAAAGTAAAGGAGTGGGTCATGAAAGGCATTCACACTGACACGAATAAGGTTTGTCAGGTAGTGGGAAGTCAGAGAGGGATATCTGTCCAGGAAAACCCCATCAACACGAACTCAAGATGAGGAAGGAAGGGACAAGGTGAAGGGAGAGAGGAAGAGAGGTTCATAGGTTTGGGACAGAATGGTTGCTAGTATGGCCAGCAAAAGGATTTGCAGGAGGCCAGATCCTATCGAGCCGAGACAGCGCGTAGCGGGATGGGGATTATCCAGATGGGAAAGGTAGGGATGTGCCAGGGTGTGACTGGATTTGAAGATGAGTGTGAAGATCGTGAAATCGATCTTTTGGTGACAAGCAGCCAATGTAGCCTGGCTGGGAATAGAGTTTAGAGTGGGTTAGTATGTGGACAGTATTGGAGGAACTGGATTTTGTGGATAGTGGAGCTGGGGGACTGCTCATGAGGTCGTTTGTACAGTAACAATGGGAGATTACAGCCAGGATATGAGGTCAAACGAGACAGATGCTCATCACTGCCTCCATAATGTGGAGTTTGTTTCCAGCTGGTAAATACAGGAGGCGCCGACAGGATCCAAGGCCGGAGTGCTTTGTCATGTTGACCTTCAATTAGCGATAGTTACAGCTCATCCAAGACTTGCTGTCTGACGGGTAATTGGTACTGTGGTCGACTGTGCAGGCAGGGCTGGTTTGGTGTCATTACGATAGAGATGAAAGTGGAAAGTATTCCTTAATGACATTAACGAACAAACCCAAAATGTAGACTTTCTCTCTGTTAGCCTTGTTGCACAGCTAACTGTTGTTAAACTTCTTCAGGCAAAAACCTTCTCACTGAGATATTTCGAACCTGGTGTGAAGTGAAGGTGCCAGAAGCACTGAGAAGTAAGTGTATCTTATGACAAAGTGCTTTAGAGCAACAGCATCAAAATGATATTAAATATGAAAACACATCAAATTATAAAAAATCATATTTCTCCTGGAAGTAACACTACAAAGTGCTTCATAAGAGAAATTGGAAACTAAGCGGCGAGAAGAGGGCGAGAACTTGGCGGAGTTGACTGATGGCAAGGCACAAGGGAACGGGAGTTGGGGGGAGAATTTCCAGAGAGCGATGCTCGCGTCTCAGAGACAGTGGATGTGGAACCAGAGCGAGGAGTGGAGGTGGGCTCGAGGCAGCAGGGTCGGCTTGCGTATATTATAAACACTGAGAAACACTAGATGGGATGAATAATGTGTTTCAGAATTGTATATTCTGATTCGAAATCATGATTAGTTGGGATTGATTCCCGCCAGGGCAAAATGGCCAAATTCCTTGCTCCAAGCTACATTGTTTAAGAGTCGTGTGCAGGAACCTGTCAATCGATTGGCAGATCATCTTTGAGAAGTAATAATACCTTCAAAACAAATAATAATTGTTCGGTAACTCAATCTATGTCTGTTTGCGACATACTGTTGTGAGCAATTGGCTGCCGCGTTTCCCCCACAAAATACAGTCGCTACGCTTTTATGATGTGAAGCACTTTGAGTGATATTGATGACATGACCAGGTGCTATATAAGATGCAATGATTATGATCAGTGTGTGTGTGTATGAGTCGCCATGTATCCAAATTAATGGAAGCAGAGACTGGGTTATTGTATTGAAGCACAGAAAATATTAATCTGTTCTGTTGTTCAATGTGAAGACATTCAAAAACAGCACAAAGCAACTCTCCGCTCCCAGAATGAGATGTTGACTGTAAACACCCTGCGAGGAAGGGAGAAGACCAAGGCATTCCTGCTGTCTGACCGCTACACGGAATTAATAGTCACTTCCTCTGCCCGCGATCGGAGGCTGGTGGAGCATGAACTGGTGGCGAGAGGGAAAGACCACGAGGAATGCCAACAGAGGAATGTCAGGAACCAGCTGGAGAAAATACAACCGGATCAGTTGTTCAGATCTACATTGGGGACAACCATCCTGAGCGGAATCGCAGGGATTGGGAAAACCACCCTGGTACAGAACATTCTGTGTCGCTGGGCCACAGGGAAGATTTATCCCCAGTTCCATTTTGTCTTTCATTTCAAATTCCGGGATCTGAGCAGGATAAAAGGGGAAACAAGCCTGAAAACCCTGATCCTGGAATCATATCCTTATCTTCAAGTTGTTCTGGAGAAGATCTGGGAGAAGCCGGAACATTTGCTGTTTGTGTTTGACGGTTTGGACGAGTTCAAAGACATGATTGAATTTAGGGACAAGGTTGGGTTCAGAGAGAGAAGGAGAAACCCAGCCCCTAAGACCAGCTGCTCGGGGCCTGACTGTCGGTGTCTTGTGGCTGACATTGTGCGCTCTCTGGTGAAGCAGGAAGTCATGAAAGGATGTTCAGTGCTGATCACCAGCCGGCCAACTGCCCTGGAGTCTTTATCTCAGATCAATACCAACCTCTGGGCTGAAATCCTGGGATTCTTCGCTGAAGGAAGGGAAGACTACATCAGACGCTTCTTTGCGGATGAGAAGATGGCAGCAGATGTGCTGAGATATGTGAAGGAGAATGAGATCCTCTACACCATGTGCTTCAACCCTTCCTACTGCTGGATCCTCTGCTCCACAGTGGAGCCAATCTTCAACTATCCAGACGGCAAACAGCCTCCCCCCAAAACCATCACACAGCTCTACTCCAGCTACATTTACAACATCCTGAATAACCATCCGCGTGTAAGTGAGAATCCTCGGGAGGTGATGAGGAGAGCCGGGGAGATGGCATATCAGGGCGTCTGCAACAGGACCATTGTGTTTGATGAAGAACATTTCTATCGCCATCAGCTTGAAGCCTCAACCTTCATCTCAGGGTTTATGATGGAGATTCTGGAGAAGGATGACGGTGGGAGAGGAGTTGTTTACACGTTCCCTCACCTCACCGTCCAGGAGTTTGTGGCTGCGCTGGCTCAGTACCTGACTCCCGTCCGCAGGAACATGGTGGAGCTGCTTGACCAGGCTCACAAGGAGAAGGACGGGCGCTTTGAGATCTTCCTGAGGTTTGCTGTGGGTCTGTCCTGGCCTCACACGGCTCGGCAGCTGGAGGAGGTCCTGGGGCCATTACCTCAACCAGCGGTCCATGAAACCATCTCCTGGCTGAAGGTCAATGTTGAGAAGGCGATTAAACAGTCAGGGAGTAAAAATGGCAAGAGGAACCTGCTGAACATGATGTACTATCTGTTTGAGTCTCAGAACAACAGACTGGCCCAGATCACACTGGGAGCTGTGGAGACACTGGACTTTACTGGGTTCACATTGAACCCTCTGGACTGTGCTGTGCTGTCTCATGTGTTACAGCTCTGTGACACCATAAATAACCTCAAACTCTACAACTGTAATATCGGAGCTGAAAGGATCCAGCGCCTGGTGCCCGCACTGCACAAGTGCCAAGAGCTCAGGTTTGTTCATATTGATGGTCAGAAACCTGGGGACAATCAGACAGTCAGTGTGGGGTGTCAATAGACTGATATAGAGTCTGTCTGACAGTGGGTACCAATTCCTAAACACATTCTGTCTGTAAATCAGCCTCGATGTTACAGCCCTGACTTGTGAGAAGTGTTCGAGGCCTGTCTGGGAAAGCGCAGAGTCAGGGACAGAAAGAGGTGGGTGAGAGGGAGGGCGAGCCAGAAGAAGAGAGGGACAGATAGACAGGGAGAGATAGCTAGAGTGACCCCATACTCTGGAACTCCATCCCACAAACCCATCGTCTCGTTCCCTCCCTCGCTTCCTTCAAGGACTGTTTCAGGAACCTCCTCTTTGACTGTACCATCTGCCACCATCCAATCTCGCTCGCTCCTCACCTAACTCTCTCCCTCCCCACCCAACTCCCTCCTTCCCCTCCTAACTATCTCCACTCTCAACTCTCTCACTACTCGGACCTCTGTCCCGCCCCTCCCAACTCTCTCCCTCCCCTCCCAACTCTCTCCATCCCCTCCCAACTCTCTCCCTCCCCTCCCAACTCTCTCCTTCCCCTCCCAACGCTATCTCTTCACTCCCAACACTCTTCATCCCCTCCCAACTCTCTGGCCTCCAAACTCTCTTCATCGCCTCCGAACTATCTCCCCTCCCAACTTTCTCCGTCCCCTCCCAAATCTCTCCCTCCCTTCCCAAATCTCTCCCTCCCGTCATCACTATCTCCCTCCCCTCCCATCTCCTTCCCTCCCCTCCCAACTCTCTCCGCTCTCTCTACCCTGCCCCCTGTCACTTGCTCGTGTCCCGATCTGTCTGTTCAGCGTCTTGGGCTATTCTCCTGACGTGAATGGCGCACCACACGTGTAATTGTGTTGCTGTTGTCTCTCTCTCGCTGTCTCCCACTCTCTCTCTGACGTTCTCTCCCTCTCTTTCACTCTCTCACGGACTCTCTCTATCTCTCTGTCGCTCTCTCCATCGCTGTCTCTCTCGCTTCCACTGAACCTCTTTCTCCCTGACTCTCTCTCTCTGACTCTCTCTCTTTTACTGACTCTCTTTCTAACTCTCCCTCTCATTGATTTTATCTCTTTCTCGCTGACTCACTCTCTCTAATTCTCTCCATGAGACTCTCTCTCGCTGTCCCACCCGCTGAATTTCTCTCTCTGTGATTCTCTCTCGGTGACTTTCTCTCATTTTCTCGTTGTCTCTCTCTCACACTCTCTCTCTCTCTCTCTCACTCTCTCTCTCTCTCTCTCGCGGTGTCTCACTCTATCGCTCACTGTATCTGTCTGTCACTGACTCTCTCTCTCTGACGCTCTCTCTCGCTCTCTCTCTCAGTCTTACTCTCTGTCTGACACACTCTTTCTCACTGACTTTCTCTCTCTCTCTTTCGCTGTCTCTGACTCTCTCGCTGTCTCTCTCTCACTGATTTTCTCTCTTTCTCTCTCTCGATGTCTCTGCATCTCTCGCTGTCTGTCTCTCGCTGACTCTCTAAGTGACTTTGTCTCTCACTGACGTTCTCTCTCTCACGGTCTCCCACTGACTCCCTCCATGTCTTGTTTTCTGTGTTTCTCCCAATCTCTCTGACTTTCTCTCTCTCTGACTCACTTTGACTTTCTCTCTCACTGATTCTCTCACACTGTCTCGCTGTCTCACTCACTCACTTACATTCTCTCTCTCTCTCTCTCTCCGTGTCTCTTACTCTCGCTGACTTTCTCTCTCACTGATTTTCCCTCTCTTACTCGCTGTCCTTCTGTGTCTCGCTGTCTCTCTCTCACTGTCTCTCACTCGCTGCCGCTCAATCTCTCGCGGACTCTCCCTCCCGCTCTCTCTCTCTCTCTGTCTCTCTCTCTCCCTGTCTCTCTCTATCTGACTCTCTCTCAAGTTGCCTTACACACTCTCACTGACTTTCTCTCTCTCTTGCAGTCTCTCACTCCCCGCTGACTCTCTATCTGACTCTCCCTGTCTCTTGCTGTCTCTTGCTGTCTCTCAATCTCTTTCTGAAGCTCTCTTGCCACGTCTCTCTCTGACTCCCTCTCTCTCGCTGTATCTCACGCTCCCGTTGTCTCTCTCTCCTTGTCACTCACGACCTCGCTGACTCTAGTTCGCTCTCTCTCTATATCCCTCGCTGTATCTCATGAATATTCTAATCCGGTCCCAGTAAAGCTGTGAGGCCTGACCTGCTGTAACTATAATATCAATGTCAGTGTTTGTCTGAACCAACCAGGACTTAGTAACGATGTGTGTGTGTGTACGTTCAGGTGTCTGTCCCTGGTCCCAGCTCCTGTATATAGATGTCAATGTGTATTGTATTGTTACACTATATTCACTGTGTCTCTGTCTCTGTGTCCAGGCTGGGGGACAATAATCTGGGAGATTCTGGAGTGAAGTCACTGTGTGAGGCTCTGAGGAACCCGGAGTGTAAAATACAGTCATTGGAGTAAGTAACAGACTGTGTGAGAATATAATATCCCGAGTGTGAATTCCCCCGATATCTCTGTGTGTTATTGACACTGGCTGATCAGTTGGTATCAGCTGAATATTGTGTTAGGAATCAGTGTGACAGTGTGAAGCCATCAGCCATCTCAGTGATCACACACTGAGCATGGATTAGCGCTCTCTCCACCTCCCTCCCTCCCCCCTCCCTCCCTCCCCCCTCCCTCCCTCGCTTTTTGGTCTCCTCACTCCCTTCCTCCCTCTCTCCCACTGATCACTCCCTCCCTTCCTCCCTCCTTCTCTCTCCAATACCTTTCTCCTCCCTATCTCAGTAATCACACAATAAACATGGATTAGCAAGGAAACTGTGCTATGGGTTGGGAACAGCAGCTGTGGTGACCTGTGGACATGACCAGTTCCTACTCCGTTTGCCTGCCTGCCTGCCTGCCTCCCTACCTCCATACATCCCTCTCTTGCTCTCCTTATTTCCCTCCATCCCTCCCTCCCACACTCCCTCCCTCCCTCCCTCCGTCACTTCCTCCCTCCCTCCCTCCCTCCCTCCCTCACTCACTCACTCACATAATTAATTCCTTTCTATTTTCCTGCCTTCCTTCCTTCCATCCTTCCTGCATTCCTGCCTTGCTGCCTGCCTTTCTTCCTTTCTTCCTTTCTTCCTTTCTTCCTTTCTTCCTTTCTTCCTTCCTTCCTTCCTTCCTTCCTTCCTTCCTTCCTTCCTTCCTTCCTTCCTTCCTTCCTTCCTTCCTTCCTTCCTTCCTTCCTTCCTTGCTTCCTTCCTTCCTTCCTTCCTTCCTTCCTTCCTTCCTTCCTTCGGTCCTGCCTGCCTGCCTGCCTTCCTACCTGCCTTCCTGCCTACCTGCCTTCCTGCCTGACTGCCTGCATTCCGCCTTCCTTCCTTCCTTCTTTCCTTCCTGATGTGAAAGTTGCTGTCCAAGTGTAATACTGTTGTTGTTGTTGTCCCACCATAGGAGGTCGCGCTTTAAGCCGCTACGGCCCCAAACTCTGTCCCTCCCTCACTTGTCCCACCTTGCCCCACCTCTCACCCTGTTCAATTCCCAATTGAAAATCCGTTGTCTTGATCAGTGAACACGGCTCCTGCTCCCCCCGCCTCCAATCCTCCCCAACACCAGGTCACAGTCAGTCTCTGCCGCTGTTAATCTCTCAGAGGCTGCGCTGTGTGGAGGGAGCTATAGATCTGCCAGCTGTTGTTGTCCCTGTAAAACGCTGAGCCATAGCCCCACACCACTCTCATGTAATATCAGCTGTTTTATGGATCACCCAGATCTTAGTAACGATGTGTTTGTGTGTGCTCGGGCCCCAGCTCCAGTATATAGATGTCAATGTGTATTGTATTGTTACACTATATTCACTGTGTCTCTGTCTCTGTGTCCAGGCTGGGGAGCAATAATCTGGGAGATTCTGGAGTGAAATCACTGTGTGAGGCTCTGTGGAACCCGGAGTGTAAAATACAGACACTGGAGTAAGTAACAGACTGTGTGAGAATATAATATCCCGAGTGTGAATTCCCCCGAATTCAGTGTGTTATTGACACTGGCTGATCAGTTGGTATCAGATGAATATTGTGTCAGGAATCAGTGTGACAGTGTGAGGCCATCAGCCATCTCAGTGATTACACATTGAACATGGATAAGCAAGGAATCTGCTCTCTCCCTCCCCCAACTCCCTACCACCCTCCCACGCTCCCTCCCTCCCTCCCTCCCTCGCTCAGCTCCCTCCCTCCCTCCCTCCCTGTCTCCCTCCATCCCACCCTCACTGCATCCCGCCCTCCCTCCCTCCCGCTCTCCCTCCCTCCCTCCTTTACATCCTCCCTCCCGCCCTCCTGCCTCCCCCCTGTTTCACTCACCCACTCACTCACTCCCTCTCTGCCCCCTCCCTCCCACTCACACAGTCTTGTTCCCTCCCTCCCTTACTCCCTCCCTCTCACACTCAGTCACTCACTCACTCAGTCACTCACTCACTCACTCACACACTCACTCCCTTCCTTACTTCGTCGCTACCGCCCTCCCTCCCTCGCTCAGCTCACTCACTTCCTCTCTCCCCCCCTCCCTCCCTGCCTCCCTCCCTCCATTACATCCTCCCTCCCAACCTACCTCCTCGCTGCCTCCCTCCCTCCTGCACTAACTCACTCACTCCCTCTCTGCCTCCTCCCTCCCTCCCACCCACCCACACACTCTTGTTCCCTCCCTCACTCCTTCCTTCCTTCCTTCAGTCAGTGCGTCCGTCCGTCCTTCCCTCTCACCCTCCCTCTCCAACGCTCGCTTGCTCCCTCCGTGCCTCCCTCCCTCCCTCCCACCCACACATACTCCCTCCCTCCCTCCCTCAATCCCTCTCTTCCTCAATCCCCCTCTCCCGCCCTTCTTCCCTTCATCACTCCCTTCCAGCGTCCCTGCCTCCCTCCCTCCCTCACTCACTGACTCACTCCCTTCCAAACTTCGTCCCTACCGCCCTCCCTCCGTCCCTCAGCACACTCACTCCCTCCCTCCCCCCCTCCCTCCTTCCCACCCTCCCTCCCTCCCGCTCTCCGTCCCTCACTCCCTCCCTCCCTTAAATCCTCCCTCCCTCCTCGCTGCCTCCCTCCCTCCTACACCCACTTACTCACTCCTTTTCTTCCCACTCATTCTTTCCCTCCCACCCACACACTCTTGTTCCCTCCTTCCCTCCATCCGTCAGTCAGTCCGTCCATCCTTCCCTCCTACCCTCCGTCTCTCCTGCGCTCGCTTGCTCCCTCCGTGCCTCCCTCAATCCATCCCACCCACACATCCTCCCTCCCTCCCTCAATCCCTCTCTTCCTCAATCCCCCTCTCCCGCCCTTCTTCCATCCCACTCTCCCTTCCTGCGTCCCTCCCACCCTCCCTCCCTTCCTCCTTCCCTCCGACTCTCTGTGCCTCCCACCTTTTGTCCCTCCTTCCCCCCTCTCTCCGTGCATCCCTCCCCTCCCCACCCCACCTCCAGGCCTCCCTTCCTCTATCCTACCGCCAATCTCCATTTCTCTTGTGTACCTTTCCAACCCCTTACCTGCCCCTCTGACCTTCTGTTTTACCCTTTCTCTCCCATTTTCTCCCTCTGAATCACTCAAATTTACGCCCATACCACACAGCTCCCATTTTCTCCCCTTCTAACATTATCCCTCCCCTCTTTCTCCATGAATCCCTCATCTTGCCCCTTCCCTCTCACTTTCTCGCTTGCTCTAACCTTCGACTTACCCCCCTGTCTCTCTCCCTCAACCACCTCCGCTCCCCACATCCCCTCCACCCTCTCTAAACTATTCCCACTGAACATGTTCCTGATTAACTGTGATTACGTTTCCTGCTCCCCCCACCTCCTCTCCAACCCTCACGCCGGCAGGTTGAAGTCAGGCTCTGTCACTCTTAACTCTGCTGCTCGTTTCCACTCCCACACCAACTTCTGCGACACAATCACTCCCACCCTCGCCCGTCTCCATTGGCTCCTCGTCCCCCAGAGGATTGAATGCAAGATTTCTTCCTCACCTTCATGGCCATTCACGGCTATGCTCGCTCCCCCCCTCAATCCCCCCACCCCAGCCCACACACACTTCTCTGAACTTCTGTCACTATATTATAAATGATATAAATGTCAGTGTTTGTCTGAACCAACAAAGACTTAGAAACGATGTGTGTGTGTGTGTACGTTCAGGTGTCTGGCCCTGGCCCCATATCCTGTACATAGATGTCAATGTGTATTGTATTGTTACACTATATCAACTGTGTCTGTGTCTCTATGTCCAGGCTGGTGGTCAATAATCTGGGAGATTCTGGAGTGAAGTCACTGTGTGAGGCTCTGAGGAACCCGGAGTGTAAAATACAGACACTACGGTAAGTAGCAGACTGTGTGAGAATATAATATCCCGAGTGTGAATTCCCCCGATTTATCAGTGTGTTATTGACACAGGCTGATCAGTGGGTATCAGCTGAATATTGTGTCAGGAATCAGTGTGACAGTGTGAGGCCACCAGCCATCTCAGTGATTACACACTAAACATGGATTAGCAAGGAATCTTCTCTCCCCTTCCCTCCTTCCCTCCTACCCTCCTTCCCTCCTTCCTTCCCTGCTTCCTTCCTTCCCTCCTTCCTTGCTTCCTTCCTTGCTTCCTTCCTTGCTTGCTTCCTTGCTTGCTTCCTTGCTTCCTTCCTTGCTTCCTTCCTTGGTTCCTTCCTTCCTTCCCTCCCTCCCTCCCTCACTCACTCACTCACTCACTCACTCCTTACCACCCTCCCAAATCTCGCTCTTTCTCCCCACAGCTCTTCCCCTATTCTACTCATCCCAGCTACCTTTCTCGCTCGACTATTCACTCCCTAACCCCTCCCTAACCCCTCCCTAACCCCTCCCTACCCCCCTGCCCCCCTGACTGACTGCCCACCTGCCTCCCTCCACCATTCCCTCAATACCGCCCTCACTCTCTCTAGTGCTCCCTCCCCCACGCAGTACCCACCATGTTAGCTCTCCTTACCCCATGGTTTCTCCTTCCCAGTCTCTTTCCCACTTCATCTCTCTCCCTCATTTCATCTATAGCACACTCCCTGTCTAACTCTCGACCATTCTCTCCCTCCATCTCTCCTCCAGCTCCCTCCCCCATCCTTCCTGAGCTCCCACACTCCCCAAGTTCCCACCCTCACTTTTATCAATCCCTCATTCTCCTCCAGCTCAATCCCTCCATCCTGCTATCAAACTGTTCCCTCGCTCCCTCTCTCCCCCAGCTAACTCCGTCCCAAATACTTTATCATTCCCTCCACCCCTCCCTCCCTCCCTCCCTCACTTGTTCCCTCGCTCCCTCCCTCCCTCCCTCCCTCTCAACCCCAGCTCCCTCCCTCCATCCCTCCCTCCCTGCGTTAATCTCACTCTCACACAGCTCCCTCCATACCCCCATCTCCTTCCCTTTCCCTCTTCAACGCTCCCTAGCTCGCTCCATCCAGCATTCCCTTAATCCCTTCTTCACTCTCTCCAGTTCTCCCTTCCCCAGCTCACCCGCTCCCTCACTCCCTCACTCTCCATTTCTCCCTGCCCTCATATCTCTCTCTCCCACTCTCTGTCCCACTTTATCCCTCCAGCTGCCTCCCTCTTTTCTTCCCCATCTCACGCCGTGACTCACTCACGACCATTCTCTCCATTCATCTCTCCCACATCTACCACCCCCTTCCGTACTCAGCTCCATCCCAACCCAAGCTCCCTCCCAAACACTATCAATCCATCCTGTTCCTCCAGCTGAATCCCTCCCTTCTCCCACCCAGCTCCCTCCCTCCCTCACGCTCTATCTATCTCTCCCTCCCTCCATTGCTCCCTCCCTCCAACCCTCCCTCCCTCTCTCCCTCCCTCCCTCCCCCTCTCCCTCCCTCCATCCCTCCCGCTCTCCCTCAATCCCACCCGTTCTGTGACACATCCCTCCCCAGCTAACTTGTTCCCTTCTCCTCACTCATTTCCTCCTTCCCTTCCTCCCTCACTCTGTCCATTCCTCCCTCTCGCCCTCATTCTCTCTCTCCCAAAGCTCCATCCCTCGCTAACACCCTCTCTCGCTTCAACACTACCGAGCTGGCTCCCTTCCAAAGTTACCTCCCATAGTTCCTTCTCAACAAAGCTCCCTCCCACACTCCCTCCATTCTTGCCGCCCTCGCTCCCTCCCTCCCTCCCTCCCTCCTTGCGTCCCTCACTCCCTGCCCCACGCATTCACTCCGGCAGCAGTCTCCCTAACCCTACTTCCTCCCTCCATCCCACGCTCCCTCTTTCCACCTGCTTACTCCCTCACATTCTCTACCTACCTCCCACACACTCCCAGCTCCCTTGATCACTCCTCTATCACTCCTCAGCTCCCTCCACAGCTCACTGTTTCTCCCATCTCCCTCCCTCCCCAGTTCTCTCCCACTCTCCACGCCCCAGCTAACTCAGTCCGTCCCTAGTTCACTCCCTTCCCCAGCTCTCTGCTTTCCTTTCCCCCTCACTCTCCACCGGCTTCCTCCATCACTCTTCCCCTTCCTCCCTAAACCGACTCGCTCGTCACTCTGTCACTCCACAGCTACCTCCCTCCCCAACCCCATTGATATCCAACCTCTCTCCCTTCCTAGCTGCCTCCCCTCCCTCCCTCCCTCCCTCCGAAAGCTCCCTCTGACCATAACGCAGCTCGATCCACCTCCATCAATTCTCCCTTTCTCCCTCCCCAGCTCGCTAATGCCCACAGCTCCTTCTCTATTGCATCTCGCTATCTCCATCCTTTTCCCTCCCTCCCTCCGTCGCTCCCGGCCTCCCATTCTCTCCATACATCCCTTTCTCACTTCTTTCCTCTCCCACCTTTCCCCATCTCCCACTTTCTTCCCCTTCCTCCCTCCATATCTCCCTCACCCAGCACATACCGCCCTCCACATTTCCCTCCCTCCCTCCCTCCTTCCCTCCCTCCTTCCCTCCCTTTCTCTTCTTCCATCCCATTCCATCACCCCTACACCGCCATGCTGCCGCTCTTCCCCTCCCTCCCCCAGCTCCCTCCCTCCCCGCCCGCCATCGTTCTCCTCTCTCTCCCCCCCCACCCCCCATCACAGTATGAGACACTCTCTGCCCAGTGCATTGTGACATAGCGCTTCACAGAGTATAGTGTAAATTGGATTGACTGTGTTTATTTTATGGGCGAAATGTGGCATAGTGTTATGCACAGCAATGATCCAAACGCATACATGGACTGAGTGATCAATTTTACTTGGGGGATTTGTGGACCACCACACCAGGAGAAACTCTCTTCTCTAATGGTGCTGTGGGATCGTTAACGTCCACCTGCATCCACTGCATTGAAATGTCAATATAGACTTGTGATTCCAAGTACCAAAGTAAAGTTCGATCCCACAAGCTTGTGACTCGGAGGTGATAGTTCTACCAAAGCGTCAGGCTGACATGGAGTTTGCTAAATGATAACGTGTTTCACTCGAGCATTTGTCTTGAAGTGATTTGTTGCCATAGCTCTGAATGTAACAGAAAACAGAGGCCATGTCTACATGAGTTTCTAGGCTAATATATAAGAATCTTGGCATTTGCTTTAGTGAATTTGCATGTTATTGAATACTTTCAAAGGGCTTCACTTGTTTTTTCTGTGAAGTGTGGTGACTCTATTGGAAGGCAAACACTGATGCTTTAGTGCTTGATCCGCTGACGCTGACCAATAATAAACCCGGTGTTTAAGAATAATAACCCATTCTGAATTTAATATTAATGCATGCAGTGCTTACAATCAATAATAAACAAATAATTGCCTGAAATGGTGGTGGAAGCCAATTCGATAACAATGTTCCAGAGAGAAGTGGATCACTGTTTGGTGAGGACAGGTTTGCAGGACTAGGGGGAGAGAGCAAGTGATGGGATTTATATGGATAGCTATTTAAAAGGGCCGGCACAGACATGATGGGCTCAATGGCATCCTTCTGTGCTGTGCATACTATGATTCTAAACATAAAACAAGTTCAATTTATATAGTGCCCTGCACGCCGGACGGCATCTCCCTCCCTTTGCCATCTCCTTCTTTCTCTCTCTCCCTCCACCAGCTCCCTCCCTCCCCGCAGCATCCTTCCTCTCTCACTCACTTCATCCCTCCCTCTCTCTCCCAGCTCCCTCCCTCCCCATTAAACCCGCCATCGGTTTCCTTCCCCCCCCCCCCTGCAACCCCCTCAACAACTCCCATCATAGTCTGAGACACTGTCTGTCCAACGCCTTGGGACGTCTTCTCCACACATCATATTGTTGTTGTTGTTGATCCCTATCATGTCTCTGTGTCTCTGATCTCCAGGCTGGACAGGAACAGTCTGACCGATGGCTGCACTGATGATCTGGCCTCCGCTCTCAGTACAAGCCGCTCACTGAGGGAGCTGGGCCTGGGGTCTAACTCCTTCACAGACGCCTCTGTCCCCGCTCTCCTCCGCCTCACACTGACCTGCACCAGTCTGGAGAGGATCTGGTGAGTGTTTGTGTCAGTGTTTAATGTGATAAACACACAGAGGACGGGGCTGGGTATCGGGATGGAGACAGTTTGAGGGGATTTATTGATTGATTATCCTGCGAGTGAAGAGTTTCCAGTTTATATTGTGATCAGATGGTTATTTTCTGTTTAATGTGTTTCAGGCTGTGGGGGAATCAGTTCAGTTCAAACGGACAGAGACAGATGAGGTCACTGGGGGAATCCAGAGCTGGGCTGACAGTGTATGTGTGATAGTGACTGTGGCAGTGACTGTCCACACAGTGTGTGATATGTAATACATTCTGTTCACTGTAGTGACTGGTTATTAATGGTGCCATTCCTGATCCCACCCCCATCAGCCTGTCCACTGTCTCTGTGTGTGTGAGAGAGAGAGACACCAAACACACAGTCACTACACTGTAGTCTCCCCGGAAACACACAGTCACTACACTTCAAGGGGTTTAAACACGGCAAAGTCCGGGATTATTATTATTATTATTAGCCTCGCCGCCTCTTTACCTCAGACACAATTTGGAGCCCAAACCGAAGCCGCAAACGCGTGGGAAAGGTCGGGAAAGCCGTTGGCTGCGCGCATAGCCCCAAGCCGCCGACCACCCCCCCCCCCCCCCCCGCGCGCTGATAGTTTGGCGCCTTTTTTTGCATTAAAAAAACCTCCCAGTACAAACAGCGCGGGGCGGGGGGCGGGGCTAAGTGCAGGAGGCGACGCAAGGTTAATCAGCACACAAAAATCCTTGTGTACAGGCGGGTCACGTGGGCGTATGGGAGCTGGTGTGTGAACAGGCGTCACGTGTGGGGTGTGGGAGCTGGCGAGTGTACAGGCGGGTCACGTGGGGGGTGTGGGGTCTGGTGTGTGTACAGGCGACTCACGTGGCAGGGGTGGGAGCTGGTGTGTGTACAGTCGGGTCACGTGGGGTGTGTGGGCGCTGGTGAGACTACAGGCGGGTCTTGTGGGGGCTGGTGAGTGGACAGGCAGCCAGGTCGCGTTTCATTACCAGCTGGAAAGTCATCTTTTTATACAGACAGACGCCGGACTGGCGGGTCACGTGGGGGGAAAGGGGGCTGTTGTGTCACGTGGTGGGGGCGCGGCTAGCGGATCACGTGGCGGGGGCGGGGATTGTGGATCACGTGGGGGGAGAGGGAACTGGTGGATCACGTGGCGGCAGAGAAGTGAGGCTGTGTTGTCACGAGTTAGGGGGAGAAGGGGCGGAGTGAGGGCAATGGGGAGGGTGTGGGTTGAGGGGATTTTTCAATTATTTCCTCTCTCCCACTCCATCCTCTCTTTCATTCCCATCTTCCCCCTCAAACCTCCACATCACCTGCTTCCTGTCTCCCCACTCTTTCTCACTCTCTCTCTCTGTTTCTCTCCCTTGATCATAGACCTACTTTCTCACTGTCTCTATCTCAGACTCTTCTCCCCCATGTCTCTGACCCCACATATACAGTCACTACACTGTACCATCCACCCACACACACCGTCACTACCATTTACACTCCCCCAAACACACAGTCACTTCACTTTACACCAAACACCAAGTAAATACACTTTACCCTCTCCTCTCCAAACACACAGTCACTAAACTTTACCCAGGTGTATTGTTAAACACCTGTAGGATGAGTGGGAGTCACAAATATATCTGACGTTTTGTAGTCTTTGTAGTCTCAAAGTTCAGTCTCAGTATTTTGTCTTATAAGTGTAGACATAAGATGTCCCCCCCAACGTGATAGACACTCTAGGAATCTCATTGTGTTGTTGGAGTTAGTGCTCACTGCCCAACAGGGACAATGTGTGTAACAGCATTTCCACAGCACCTTTCACATCCGGAGGGCCTCCCAAACTGCTGGGCAGTCAAGGTTTGAGCCTTAATTTGAATTTGGATTCAGAAGTGGTGGTGTGGGGGGGGGGGGGGGGGGGGGGGGCAGACATGAAAAAGTCAAGAGGCATATCTCTGAAACAAGCCTCTTTACTCGCTTGAGTGTTTTTGCTATGTTTTAATCCGCAAAGGTAAGTGGCCAGTAACAGGATATACAAAGGGAATGGAGGACATCCTTTCTGTCCGTTTTCTCTTTGTCACATCTTGCACACTCACTGCTGTCTTATCAACATTCACAACATTTTCATATTCACTCTGACACACACATATTTTTCATTTACCTTTCTGACTCATTCGGAAAATGAGGGTTGGAATGGTTTCCATTGAAACAAACTACAGCCTTAACACCCACACACATCCTCCTGACATGAAAGGCAGGACACAAATGTAAATTGTTATTGTTGAGACAAGAATCACTTGCACTTGTATAGCGTCCTCCACGCAGCAGCACAGGGCTTGAAACATGACCAGTGTGAAAGAGACATTGAGGCATCAGGCACTGGTTCATTGCAGTCTGTAAGGTAGAGACGGCTCTCCCAGCCAAGGCCAGACTTCACAAGGTCACATAACATCTCATGTCAGGCTGGCAGGCAATTGCTGATGATTGGGGGAGCCAGGCAATGATCTGCGTTGGCCTCTGTGGCTGGTGGAGCAGAATGCCGACTGATGGCCGGGCAAACTCGGCCAAATCCTGGGCCATCACTCCCCTCGACAAGAGAGAAACAGAGAATGTTGCAAATGGACAGGGTTCCTTCTGTTCCAGGGCTCAGAGGAAGCTGCGGACTCCATCCATTATACCTGGATTGTAGTTACACAAGAAAGGCATCTCCTGTTTCCCCTCCTCTGTGTGAGCTGTGGGCGCGTGGAAAGGCAGTCAGAGAATTAGTCTGTCCCAGCTCTCTCCATTGTAAAATAATATTACACAAGGCTTCTCTGATTGTGGTTTTCAGGTTCGGAGAGCCTTTGCATCAAGTAAATGGGGGAAAGTACTGACTGGTGTCAAAAGAACCAGACAGAAGACAAGGAGTAAATAGCTTTGTCCCCAACTTAACACTAATCCCTCCCTCCGTACCTTTCTCATGCTGGATCCACTTGCGTTCCACATAGTACTGATAGCAGCTTTCAAACTCCTTCTCATTGTAATTCCTAACTTCAATTGGAACAAAAGGGTCCAAAGTATCGAAGCCTTCCTGCAGAGGTTAGGAGTGTGATGGGGGGAGAGAAAGGAGAGAGATAGAGGGGAACAATGTCAGTCATGAGCAGAAGATGCACCAGCAACAAAATACATGCGCACAGTGTGTTTCATGTGCGGAGGAGGTCTCAACAACAACAACAAATTACATTTATATAGCGCCTTTCACGTCGGGAGGACGTCCCAAGACACTGAAGTCAGGGTATGGTCGCGAAGCGGATGGCAGGGAAGGTGACCGAAGTCAGAGTCAAAGAGGAGGGTTTGAGACGTGTCTTGCGGGAGGCACGGCGGAGGAACTATGGGATGGAGGGAGCGAGGCGGAGGGATTGTGGGATGGAGGGAACGAGGCAGAAGAACTGTGGTATGGAGGTGGCGACGCAGAGGGTCTCCAGGATGAAGTTCCAAAGTGTAGGGCGCAGGGATGCAACTGTGACAAAAGATGAAGAACAGGGACCTGATGAGATGTAGCCCAGTGACTGGCTCCATGGCATTACCGACTAACGATGTGTGAAAGCGACTGGATTTGCAACAACAACCCTTAGGCCTCTCTCTGCGAGTGAGGAGCTGGCCTCTCAGGGAGTTTTGGGAGGAGCTTCAGTCAATCCGGGCACAGAATGCTCACCTTTCTAAGCAGATGGTGGGGTAGATGAGACAAGTGGGAGGAACCCAATGCCCCAGTCTTGGTCAGTGTCATCACCACAGCTCCAGCACACTGCAGCAGTTAACACACGGGTTAGAATAGAATAATAAGCCTTACAGTTGACGCACCACCTAATCACTTTCAAACGTCTCAAAGCGCTTCACAGGATACACTGTACAGTGGTTTGCCTGTATATTTTATGGGCAGAAACACAGTGCGCCAAAATGGTGTGGACACATGCATACCTACACGTGTACATACATACCACACACACACATTCATGTACACACACAGAGCATTGTTGCAGGGAGTGTGTGGTGCTGTAGGGAGAGGCTACTCTCTCAGACTCTCACCCAGTCATTTTTCACCAGCTTCTTCAAATTGTGCATCAGAGTCAGCTCGTGTGGAAAATCTGTGTAAAGAGAGTGTCCTGAAACTGGGGAAGGAGGGGGTAAGGCCATCAGAGAGCGTTCAGAGGTTCACGATGGAGTGGCTGCCACTGATGGTGGAATTTAGAGCACGAGGGACAAGTCAGATGAGTGGAGGTAGTGGGTTGGGTGAGTAAGCAGGTCGGAGAGGTGGCGAGATGCCAGGCCATGAAAAGATTTCAAAATGAGGGAGATGATCTTGAAATATATCTGTTTGATGGTAGAATTTAGTGTGTGATAGGGACACAGGGAAGCCTGGCGAGGGCTGGAGTGATGGAGGGGGAGAGAGTTCAGTGTGTGACAGGGAGCCATGGGAGCCTGGCGAAGGCTGGAACAAGGATGGGAATCAGGAATGTGAGGCAATACCTGGCTCCAATCCTACTTCCTCATGGTGGTGGGTCCCCAGAGGGCATTGGCCGCGCCAATGACCACCAGCAAGGCGGTAGGTGTCTGGCGAGCTCTGTCCCTTCAGCTCCTTGAACAGGACTCCTACTGAATCACTCGCACTCTTTACCCTCATCAGTCCCTGCAGCGAGAAGTCAGCTCAACCACAACACACACAGACACAGAAACAATAACTCACTCATTTCACCCTCCTGGCACCAGTGAAGGCATCTATGAATGCACTTGATCTGATGCTTAAAACATCAAAACATCTCAAAGCAAAGGCTTTCAAGGGAATTGCTGTCATCAGGGGGACTTTTCTTTTGAGATAAGCAAATGCAGCAACCAGCTGTGAATTGAATAAGCGATTTATTTAGGGAATTGTCAGTCAGGACACAGGGCGACAGAGAGAGAAACATCCTTCTCTTTACCGACAGCGCCATGGGAGATCATTTAACTTCTGACAGGGAGCGAGGTTTAACATATCAACCAAAGGAGAGAGCCTCCCCCAATAAGGCTCTCTCTCCCACCAGCATCAGCCTAGGGTATGACTCAGAATACCCAGCGTTGACCTCAGAGGCCAGAGCTTAAGTGACTGAGCCAAGCAACAGGAAAATTACATTTGTAGAGCGCCTTTCATGTCGTTAGGGCGTCCCAAGGCTCTGGACAGTCAGGGGTCAGGACTTGAGAATGGGGTGGGGGGAGGGGGGGGGACGACCTAAGGAGACATTTTTCTAGCCCCCCCCACCTTAGCCCCCATGCGGTTCTGATGATTCAGTGTGAAACCCCTCACCCAGTTACCTGTTCCACCACTTCACCGAGCGGCCTCCCCTCCTCTGTTGCCTCCCGTTTGCTCCAGATGTACCTTTGCCAGGTTTTTATCTGTTCAGACAAAACTTGAATTAGATGTTGCTTCAGTTGCATCAATGATATGTTCGATCGTGGAGAAGTTTTTAATTCCCTCTTAATTTAGAAGTTGTTGTAAAACGATAAGAATGGATACGAAGGACGTCCCACCGATCCGGAGATCTGAAACAGGCCTAAAAGGAGTCAAGGGACTGTGGGCTGGAGGTCTGAAACATAGGGTGATGGCTACTGGACAAAAACAACTATTTTGTTATTACCTCCTTTAAGAAGCGTTTGTAATCTTGAAATTCTTGAGCCAGACGGAGGCCTCAATGGGCTGGTCAAATCGAGCTGGATTGTAGGAGGACTGGAGCAGCTCTTTACGGCTTTTCACCCATATGTAAGCTGTCAAAGGAGGAAGAACACAAGAGAATTACTGATACTCAGCCTCACTCTTGTTTTCAAATCCTTCCACTCCTCTGCAACACCCTATCTCTCTGACCTCCTCTCTCCTCAAACGAGCTCCCGTTGACTTCGATCCACTGGGTCTGGCCTCCTCCATGTCCCTCGAATCCTCCGCTCTACCCTCGGTGGCCGTGCCTTCAGCCACTATGCCCCAAGGCTCTGGAATTCCCTTCCTCAGTACCGTCGCCTCGCCCCCTCTTTTCTTAGTTTCAGGTCCCAGCTGAAGACCTTTCTCTTCGACCGCGCCTTTGGTCACCTTTCTACCGCTGCCCTTGGCTCAGTCCTGGGATCCACTATTGTGAAGCGCTCTGAGACGCCGTCCAGCATAGAGGGCACTGTGTAAATCAAAGTTGTTGTGGCTGTTGCTCAGCTACACACACAGTAGCAATCTCATGAGTCCCCGATCAATCCATATAGATTGGTTTTAGCTGGTGTAGAGTGATAGAGTTCAGACATACAGACAGCAAATCTCATCAACTTGGAAAAACGATGGAGTCAAGGTCAACTTCCGTGTCTAACATTGCTGTTAGTGCCACCAGAGACACACAGAGACACACACAGCTTTATAGCACCAGTGGGTGGCCATGTACAGCTACATGCCCCCATTGTCAATCATGTCCTGGAACACCAAGAGTAATGACTGCCCTCGCGCCCACCAGCCCAAACCCTCTCCCCATTGCTGCCATCCTCTGGACAACTACACAAATCAAATCCAATAACATTGGCTGCAACTCACCATCTGGGACATGGAGAATAAGCCAGTCCTGCTTGGAACAGTAATGAACAGCGTTGCAGAGTGTGAGTGTTTTCCCACAGCCTCTCTCCCCATCTGAAAGCCGAGAGGTCAAGGAAAGGACCTGGGACATTGAGCCACATTGATGGATTCCACCTTACACAGCGTTCCAGCGGGTTTGTTTCTTGAGGGATTATTATCAGACGTGTGGAGTAAGGAAACTCTTTGCCGGGATCGCACCCAGTTTGGAAGTGAAAAGGATACAGATGAGGTAGCGGATGGCACGGTACGAAAAATTGGTAGCTTTCAGATACTCGATGAGCTCGAGTGCTGGCTGCCTGACCATCAAACATGCCTCTCCAAACGTCCTCAACTGCAACACAACAGAGAGAATCACATACCTCCTTCACTCCTGTCTGAAGCAGAGAGAAGCAAGGCACACACTGCGACACAGAGGGCACGTTATATCAGATACACGCTACACCAGCAGTGTGAAATAGGGAGACACACACACACACAGGAGTGAGAGACAGAGAAAGGTGTGTATGGTAAAACAGAGAAGCGTTTACACAGCGAGAGACAAGAGAGGATAGTCACAGAGAGACAGATAGGATACACACAGCATCAGATACCTGCCTCACTAAGTCTACAACATAGACACACACGCGCACACCAGAGATAGAGACACACATCACACACACATGATAGCGAGAGAGGCAATGGACTGGACATTGTGGCTGTACCTGTAGCTGGAAGCGCCGTGGCAGGCCGTGAGGGAAGGTAGATTTGAGGTCACTGGGTGGGATGGTGTAGTGCAGCCCCTCGTGGAGTGGCTGGTGATTTGCCTGCGAATAAACCCCGCGTTGTACTATCATTTGACACTGTCACCGCACAGCGGAGCTTTCCATCCCAGAGATACACACGGTGCAGGGCGTGTCACGTGTTTTGTACGTGTGTTTGTTTGCATTGTGTATTGTGTGTATGTGTGTTGTGCGCGCGTGACTTACTGGATCTGTTTGGCTGGTCCTGAACACAGCTCTGGGAGTTTCTGGGGCTGTGTCCCTCTGCACCGCGGCATGCGCCTCCCACGAGCGGGGGCTGCAGTGAAGGAGACGGGCACGGCAGGCCTGGGGGGGAAAAACATCAAACAGGAACATTGCCTTTGCAAACAGCCGCAGGATCTTTAACAGGCGCTTGAGCAGGTAAGGAACACACGTCCTGCCAACGTGAACGCGCAGTGTAAATGTTGCACTGGATCATTGGCACAGGACTCACCGTTGTAGCAAACTTGGCCATTTTCCTAAGACAGTGCAGCGGCATCATTCCTGCAACACACACAGAGGCCACTTCATTCCAGCTGCTGTGTAACTGCATTATTTACCCCCGAGACAACACGAGTCTCCCCCCTGGCACAGTGTGTCAACATACAGTGTGATGGTAACGGTGCTGTACCAAATGTCAGCATTCATCTCATTGCACGCCTGCCTCTGTTTACCTGGCAGGAGGTGGGAATCTGTTTGTTATTGGATTGAGGGATTGCTTTTGGGGGATTACACTATTGCAACCCCCTCCTCGCCGGTCTCCCCTCCACCACAATCCGCAAATTCCAGTTTATCCAAATCTCTGCCGCCCACATACTCACCCGCTCTAAGCTTCGCTCCCCCATTACCCCAGTCCTTGCCAGACTTCAATGGCTCCCTATCCCAGAGAGGATCGACTTCAAGTATCTCACCCTTGTTTTCAAATCCGTCCACTCCTCTGTACCCCCCTATCTCTCTGAACTCCTCTCCCCCCCAACCCAGCACCCGCTGCCTTCGCACCTCTGGGTCTGGTCTCCTCCATGTCCCCCGAGTCCTCCGCTCCACCCTAGGCGGCCGTGCCTTTAGCCACTACGCCCCGAGGTTCTGGAACTCCCTTCCTCACTCGCTTCGCCTCACCCCCTCTCTTCCCAATTTCAGGTCACAGTTGAAGACTTTTCACTTCAACCGAGCTTCTGGTTACCTTCCTGCCCCTGCCCCTGGCTCAGTCCCGGGTTCCGCTACTGTGAAGTGCACTGAGACACCCTCCGGCGTGGAGGGCGCTATATAAATCGAAGTTGTTGTTGTTATTGTTAAGTGTAATTTGGTCATTGTTGTTCTCACTGCACTTGACAGTATATTTTGTGATGCACTTGGAATATATGTAAAACAGCGCTTTATCAAATTCAATGTTTATTGTTATCTTAAATACATTAGTTACGCAACTGCTTTCATCCCTTTTCTTTAGGTGATATAATACCAGTCATGGGATATTTGCTTCCAAAAACAATGGTACTACATTTTACTCTAAACCATTTGAAGTGGACTGAAACCTGTGAAATATTTTCTAAAACTTTCAAGAGTCCCAACAACATCGTGAAAGTATTAAATATCTATGTTATTACGATGCATTTTCAAATTTAAGAATAATTTTATAACTACGGGAACTTCAGAATTAGTTATTCACTTATTGATTTAATATTTCTACCAATCTGAGAGTAGAGGAGAATTCAACTCTTTGGCCGAGTGTTCAGCTAACATTCTACCATCCCCGTCCTCCAAACCTACTGACCCCAAACCACATATTCATTTCACATATACTCGCGATATGAAGCACGCTGTGCAGATGCAATTTTCATTGCATTGTGTCTGTCTCTTTGGCTATTTACACATTTTTCTTAGCAAGCGATAAGGGCAGCTCAGAACTCTGATTAGCTCTTGCCTGAATCTTTTCTGGGTACCAACGTAGATGCAGGTATTGGTGGCACTGCTGCTGAGCTGGAGCATGGCAGCGGATTGGTAGAGGACATATACTGGGTCATCAAAACCAGAGTAACAATAGTCCACGAGCAACCCATATATCACATACACAACATATACCGTCCACAGTAAAATAAAGCTTCCAGATACTGTGAAGAGTAGAACAATGCCTTTCTTGCGGCTTTCAATCTCGGGATCACTGTGATCTGTGTTATTACTGACCAGGGCTCTCCTGATTCTGTTGGCAGCCACCACGTGCTTCACTGTTAGCACATTGCAGGTGAGGATGATGGCGAAGGCGAGGAAGGGAGTCAGGATGATATCCAGCCAGCCAAACGCTATCCACTCAGAAGATATGAAGTACAGTGCGATTGCCTTGCAGAACCAGGCAGTGTTGTTGACTGTGACCATAGGTTCATAGACCAGATACCAGGGGACATTGTTGATTAAACTCAGTACCCAGACCATAGCGATCACCACACCTGCAGTTCTCTCTGTACAATACCTGCCCCTCAGCTTCGGGCTTGAAATGGTAATGGAGCGATCAATGCTGAAGGCCACAGTCAACCATGCAGAGCTGTCGCAAGCAATGCAAAGAAGGACTGTCCCTGTTTTGCAAGCCACGGTGAGGTCCAAGAAACAGACTGGGAGGAACAGGATATTCATTCTGGTCAGCATAACATCAGTGATCACGACAGCCAGGTCAGCGACTGCCATAGCAACCATGTAACGACAAACACACTTGGAGAGACCGCACTGTCCGCCAGATAGAATGATAATGACGAGAAAGTTCCCTGTTAATAAAAAACTAAAATGATGGTAATAATCCTAGCGTTTCAAACATTGTCTTGTCATGTCTTTAAAACACCTCAAAGCACGTTGCAGAACATACAGCAAAATGAATTGATTGCATATTAATAATTTAGTCATGTCAATCCACCACTATTTGTGGAACACTGCTGTGCACAGTTGGATGCTGCATTTCACCCACAAAGTGCTACTCATCTCGCAGCACATTATACTCTCTGGATCACGTTTCGCGTCTAAAAGATGTGAAAAGCGCGATATCAAATGTCTCTTTATTATCATTATTATGTTGTGGGCAAAACACAGCAGACAATTGTGCACGGCAGTGATTCATTAACAGTCTTGGTTTGAAAGTAGCATTGTTGTGCTAAGGAATGTAGACATTGAGAAACAGAGTGGGCATGCGACAGGCAGAGTGAATAGAGAAAGAATGGAGAAAGACAGAGGGAAATCTTGGAAGAGAGACAGAATGATAGACAATTTGTCACAGGGAAGTAGATGGATAATGAGAGAATGAGACAGACTGACAGAGAGTGCGAAAACAGGGAACGATAAAGCAAGTTATTCCTTACGTTTGTTACACAATTTCGTAGAGCTGTGTTCCGCATACAGTCGTCGTTTCAAGCGACTATTTTGCATTGTAGACGGAATTATTGCTCTCAGAAAAGGGATCATCCAATCATCCAGAATAACAACAAGAACTTCGATTGATATAGCGCACTGCACGCCGGATGGCGTCTCAGAGCGCATCATGGTAGCTGATCCCGAGCACGAGGCAGGGACATGGGTAGAAAGGTTTCAAAAGGCACGGACGAAGAGCTGGTATCTGAAACTGGGAAGAGAGGGGGCGAAGCGAAGGGAATGAGGAAGGGAGTTCCAGATCCTCGGGGAGTAGTGGCTGAAGGCAAGGCCGCCGAAGGAGCAGAGGATGCGGGGGACATGGGGGAGGCCAGAACAGGTGGAATGAATGCAATGGCTGCTGTTCTGGGTAGAGAGGAAATCAGAGAAGTAGGGGGGTGCAGAGGAGTGGAGGGATTTGAAAACAAGTGTGTGGATCTTGAAGTCGATTCTCTCAGGGACAGGGAACCATTGAAGTCTGGACAGGACTGGTGTAATTGAGAAACGAATCTTAATAGGTATCCTCTAAATAATGCTGGATTTCCATAGAATGTACAGGGAGAAACTGTATCCACTGGTGGGTGGTTGGGTCAGTAAGCACAGGATACAAATCTAAAATAATTGACAAAGATGAGAGATGTGGAGAAATATTTTCAAACAGAGATTTGTTCGCATCTTGAATGCATTGCCTGAAAGTTTGGTGTAAACTAGTGCAATAACTACTTACAAGATAAGTAGATAGATGGTTTTGGAGGACAGGGATTCGGGGAGAGCACGTGTGAGTGGAATATAATTGCACCGCACTTTCAAAGAGCTGGCATACGCATGACAGGCAGAATGGTCTACTTCTGACTGTACAATTCCATAACCCTACAGTTCTAAGTGCTGAAGATACTGAGTATCATTAGCGAAGGAAAAAGCACGGAATGAGCAAACTTGTGGAGTTACATTAACTTTGGTTTCACATTGCAATCACTGCTGAAATGTAATGTTACAAACACCAATAATGACTATGACAGAAGTTTGAATACATTTAGACAATGAATAGAGTCAACAACAAGAAACACAGCTTGTGCTTGATATAGCTTCCTCCGCGCCGGGTACCTTCTTAGAATACCTCAATATTATTGGCTCTATTAAAAATATGGAGGAAACAAAGAAGTGTAAAAACGACACTAAGATAAAATGCTGAAAGACAGTTCATAGGTAATTTACCCCACTGTTTTCTGCAAACGTTCCATCTTACAAACACAACTGAAATATTGAGAGCTCGAGGGAGAGAGCCATTGAGAGGCTGGGAGGTATAGAAATGGAGTGGGAAATAATGTGAGAGAAACATAGGGAGAGAAAGACAATCAGAAACAAAGAGGCAGAAGGAGTGAAGGAAATACACACGTTTACCAATAATGAACAGATCAAAAGTCAATGTTGATACTCCACATGATTTATCGAAACCCTGTTATTGTCTTCTCCCTAATGTAGAAGCGTGTATTTATTTTAACAGCATCTATACTATCCGATTCATCTTCCACTTCGACAGAGCGTTGCACTTGCACAATCACATTGCTAACTGGATGAAGAATGTCCTCCTTTACTAACTTTCACATCCGTCATTGCTAACTACTCCTTATTTCCCCTGTTTCCTTAACCAAATGGAAAAAACTTTGTAACTTTATCTGAGTCCTGTGGTTCAGCTTTTAGATCTGTTACCTCTTGAAAGCAAGAGTATGACATAACAGTAATCCGTGCAATCGATGTAGCGCTTTTCACATCTTCTAAGCTTCTCAAAAAGCTTCACAGAATACTTCGCCGTGAAACGCTGCAGCCAATTTCGTACAGCAGTGTCCTAACATTCATGGATTCAAATAATCCATTTTTATTATTGTAGTTTTTTTGGAACGGATTATTAACAGGCATGTGTGGTAAGTAAATTTGTCCAAGGTTTCGCCCTGACCTGCGTCAATTCGAACACGGGTCTCAAGCTTGTCAGGTTAGTCTAACCAACAACCACTAAGCTGCAGGACTCCACGCTGGGTTCGATTCCAAGCTGGGTGAACCTTAGGGTAAGTTTCCTTACTCCACACACAAGCCTAATAATAATCGCTTCCAACAAATAACATAAATTGGTCACTTCAATCCATGACTTTTTGTTGGACACTGCTGTGTCAAATTGGCTGCCAAGTTTTCCCTGCGAATATACAATTGATTAATTCAACATCATCTTCTGTGGGATGCCTCGAAAACGTGAATCGCGATATGTCGAATGCAAGAATCAGTACTACAAGCATAGTGTAAAGCGAATTGACCTCGAATTTTTATTATCAGTGATGTGGAGTACGAAAATCTGCCCAAGGTTTCGACCTCTGCTTCCAATCAAACCCAGGACTCTCGCTTGCAATGCAAGTACTATAACCATTGATTTGAGGCCACTTTTGTGGGATTGTCAGCTCAATGCTGAGCAGAACACTTGAAATTAACGATCTCAAAGAATTGAGTAAATTGGAGTAGGTTGCACTGTAGCTCAGAGTACTCGTCTTGCAACAAACATGCTTGGTATGATTGTGGGCAGGGTTGAAATGTTGGCCAAGTTTCTTTCCACAGTCGCCTCTGTTTACCTGGCAGGAATTAGGAAACTTGATGTTAGTTGGTTGGCGGATTGCATCTCTGTGGGTAATAATGCATTGCAACAAACTACTAATAATATTAAATTGGTGAGTCAATCCACCCCAGTATGTGGACATTGTTATGCAAAACTGGCAGGCGCATTTCACCCACAAAATATACAGTTAATTCATTTTACAGCATATTCTACGTAGCTGTCGGCAACAATTTGAAGATGAAGTAAGGCAAATTTTCAATTGCAAAAATATGTTATTGTTATTTTTTCTCCGTGTGGACGACTTGGCTGCGTCGTTGCCCAAGATGAGAGAGAATGACCTGATCAGAGGTTTCATGTGAAGCAATTTGAGTTGAATTGCTGTAACGCTTGTGCATCTAAAATACAAGTCATAAGAGATAATATAATTTTAGAAATTTTGTGAACGGATAACATTTAACAAGATGCACTATAAAATAGCGTTTGCACAAGAAAACCCATTTTTCCTATCACAATGAAATGATATGTACATCCAGATATCTTTAAACCGATATCACAAAGTAATAGTATCTACGAGAGCTCACCCAGTCCTCCAATGACCGCAAGAATGGGATAAAAGGTATACATAATCAGATATATGATTTCACCCCGAAAGCCTTTCGACGCGGACATGTGAAGCCTCTTCATTGTGTCCACTGATAATCAAATCCAGCACCATATATACAGTGAAGACATCCCCACCTGGATCAGTTAATCTACTGAGTCATTCATATTACTCACAGCCCAATAAACAAATGATAAAAACATTTTCATGCTGCTATGTGAATTGGTGAGTTAACACTCTGGAGGCTTAGTGAGGACGAGTAGCTGTTTGGCCTGCATATTCAATAAAGTAGATGAGTTTAAGGGGAGATTTGACGCAGGGAATTAAACCAATTATGATCATTGACAAATTCAACAGTGGACAACTCCCCCAGTTTCAGGTCCGCAGCGCTTCCCACCCTATCATTTGTGGTTGTACATTCAGCATCTCTGCCCCAATAGTGTGCAACAATACCACACACACGCTCTATATATCTCCTCTTGTGCCTCTGTCAAGTCCCATCTAAAGACCAACCTATCTATTTGCATGTACCTTCAACCACTCTGAACCCGAGATCGCAGCGTTGGTCCCAAATCCCTCACTGTCCATTTTTCTGCAAGAGTGCAGTGAAATACAAACTTACATAAGTGTTATTTGGTGTTGTCCTTTTCCCTTCAGGAAGTATAGCCGCCGGTCCTGCAGAATGGAGTGTTGTAGCTCAGTCGATAGACCACTGGACTGTGTGCAGCTAAATAGAAAAAAAGAGAGCGAGGATGAATGTTCAAAGAGGGAGAGAAAAGATGTGAGAGTGAATTTATATCAAAAAGAGGGATTGTGTATATGTACTACTAATAACAAACCTTGCATTTCATAAACTGCTTTTCACATCCTATCATCTTTCCCTATCGTTGTTCAGAAATTCATACCCAGGGATGAATTAATCCAGGGGCTTTGCGCGCTGAAGATCCATCTGCTCCACCATTGGCGTGGGCCATCAGCCAGTATAACTCTACCTATGGATCTCAACACCACTGTCCCTCAACATCGCCTCATCCTTTGTCTCCTTCAAGTACCATCTCAAATTCCTCTTCTTCGACCATGTTTTCAAACAACCATCATTGAGCATTTCCAGATCAGAACGATTACCTATCTACTCCTCGGTAAATTCTGACCCATAAAACTTGTTTAGCTCCCGCATAAACAAACAATAAATTGCAGAGTATAATCCGTGACGTTTTCCCTGTGCACTGTGGGCAATTGGCTGCCATATGTCGCTCACAAGTATCCAGTCAATTTGTTTTACAATATAATCTTTGAAACGCTGTGAGTCATCTAGAGAAGCGCTATATTAAATGCAATTATTAATTTATTATAATCAATCTGCTTTCTATCTCAATATGAATGTTTCCATCCGTCCGTCCGTGCGTCCGTCCATCTATCCATCCTTCCATCCATACAGTTTGGAGTGGAGATGGGAATTGGGGCCTATTTGGCTAAGCGTGGGCTAGTGCGAATAGGTGCGGTAGGATTGGAGGAGAATGTGAATAGTTGGGTAAGAATGGGGGCAGTGGGAACAAATTTGGATAAGAGCAAGGAAAGTGTGACTAGTCGGGTAAATTTAGGTGGATTGGCAGTATTCGGGGACTGGTTTCGCGATTGTTTGTGTATGAGCTGTGTAACAAATTGGCTTAAGAACGAGGGAATGGAATGGTTGGGGTTGAGTCGGGTTGTAGTGAGGTCTCGCAACATGTGTGGGGGAGTGGGACAAGTTGTGGCTATTTAGAGTGGTGGTAATTGTGAGGGTTGGGACTAGTTGGCGAAAGAGCGGGATTAGTTGGGGTAATAGTGGGGGAGTGGTGAATTACCAGTGTAACAGCAGGGAAATGGAGACGAATTGGGCTAAGAGCAGGCGAGTTGGGACTAGTTTGTGTCACAGTGGGGAAGTGGGGACGAGTAAGGGTAAGAATAGGGATGTCAGGATTCGTGTGGGTTCGAGTGGGAATAGATGGGTGAGTTTGGGACGGTGGGGCCGAGTTGCGGTAAGAACGGGACAGTTTGGTGTTTGGTTAGGCCTCAGCTCGATTACTGTGTTCTGATCACCACAATTTAGGAAGGATGTTACGGCATGATAAGTTAGAATCATATAATTATACAGCAAAAATGGAGGCCATTCAGCCGACCTAGTCTGTGCCCGGTCTTTGAACAGAGCAACTCAATCCCGCTGCCCAGCTTTCTCCCCATAACCTAACATACCTGCAGTTACTAAACAAAGATCTAGTTCCCTTTTAAAAGCTGTTATGGAATAGGCCTCCACCACCTTTTCAATCAATGCATTCCAGATTCGAACAACCCGCTGAGTGAAAAAACAACTTCTCCCCAGGAACGAGGGACTTAAGTTGTGAGGAAAGGCTAGATAGGCTAGGTTTATTCTCATTGGAACAATGAATGTTGCAAGGAGACCTCATAGAGGTTTTGAAGATCATAACGGGATTCAACAGAGTAAACAGGGAAAAACTGTTTCCAGTGGTGGGAATATCAGTGACTCGTGGTTACAGATTGAAAATATTTTCAAAAAGAAGCAGAGGGGAGGTGAGGATTTTTTTTTCACTCAGCGAATTGTTCGAATCTGGAATGCATTGCCTGAAAAACTGGTGGATGCCGATTCGATAACAAGTTTTAAAAGAGAGATAAACATATACATGGGGAGGACGGGTTTGCAAGGTTATGGGTAGAGAGCTGGCAAGTGGGATTAAATTACTCCATTTAAAGAGCCGGCACAGACTCGATGGCCAATTGACCTCCTTTTGTGCCGTAAGTATCTATGATTCTAAGGGTATCTAACCCATGTCGGTGATAGAAGGGGAAGGTGGGAACACGTGGTTATGTCTGACACGTACGCACTGCATGCTGTTAAGGAAATAGAGGTTTACGAACAGTTGGAATATTGGGATGGTTTGATTATTATTCAGAAATACTGCCCTGCAATAGCAAAACATAAGGACAATTGTGAAAGGCTGACTCACGATGAAGAGGCTAACTTACTTATTCGGGTGAATTATTGATCAGGAACCAGGAGACACACTACCACAATTTGATAGAAACACCCTGAGTGAATTGAAGGTTGACATTTCGATAAGCGCAAATTTGATTATAGTTTGGTTATGCAGGGTTCTGACACATGCTGGTAACATTCACCGTGACTAAGAGTCTCCAAACCAATGCAAAACGTGTAAGGTTTAGTTGAGTCATGGACGAGTTAGTGGGATCTACCTTGTGTTAGAATGGGTGCATGGAGAATAGGTCAAATAGGTGTGTGGGCATGGAGATTGACTGAGGAAAGATTGAAGGAAAGTGGACTAGTAGGGCTAACAGCAGTCGAGTTGGGACTAGTTCACATTAAATTACGGGAGGTGGGGTTGAGTTGGGGTAAGAATCTGGAAGTCAGGACTAGGAGGGGTAAGAGTTGGAATAGTTGCGTTAAGAGAGGGTTTGTGGGGACGAGGTGGGGTCAGAGCAGAATAGTGGAGACTTATTGGGTTAAGTTTGAGAGGGTGTGACATGTTGCGTATGGGTGGATTGAGTGGGACTAGCAGACTCTTTAAAGTGTGGTGACTGTGGGTGAATATGGGAATCGAGCCTGCTCTCTGTGACAGACTCCAGGCAAGTCTGAACCCAACAACCAGTCCTCACTCCAATCTTAAACGGTTTGGGATTTTTCTTTGGGGTATTGTATGAATGACTTCTTTAAACATGACTTATTAATCACGTCAAATGCTTTTCAAAAGGTCTGTCTTCTGCTCTCCGTTTTTCTATATCAAGAAGTTCTTATGTGATCCTGTAGCTCAGTGGTTGTAGCCCTACCCTGCCAAGCAGGAGGACACATGTTCTATCCACGAGCGGGTCAGTTTAGGACACTACCAAGGGCAACCATCCTTACTCAAAACAAATACACATGCCTCTGTTTACCAGCAATCAATAGGAATCCACGAGTTGGTTGAATGTTGGATCGCTTTTCGGGGATAATAATCCCAGCTCAGTGACAAGATGGGGAGAGGAAATCACTGGGAAGCAGAGATAGTTCCCACTCGGATCCTGTTATTACAGTGAGAAACAGGATTTGCAGGTTAGGGGGAGTGTTTCAGCCAGAACAAAAGCGGCGGTATCCCAGAATGAGGCTCACAATAACAACAATAACAACCTGGGAGGGGTCGACGCGGAGGCACTTCGGGATAGAGACCAAGAGTTTGGGAAGAGAGTGGCTAAAGTTTCGCCCGGAAATGATAGAACGGGTGGGTCGGGGGACATGGAGCAGGCCGGAACCTGCTTATCCGAGGGTTGGGGGTGTTGGTGAAGGGATAGGAGGTAACGGATGTAGGGTGGGGCGAGGTCGTCAAGAGCTGTATATGTGTGGACCAGGTTATTGCATTTGAGTTGTTGTTCTTCGAGAGGATTTCACTGGCAGCAGAGATGTTTTCCAAATCAGCTCCTGCTAACCTTGTGAAACACACGACTTGCAGCTTGGTGGGAGCGTCCAAGCCAGAAAACAGGGGTATGGTTCCCAGACAGTCTCACAAGTTAGGTTTTGCAGCTTTATCTGGTTATACCGCAGCGGGAGTGAAGCGACTGTGGAGGCTCTGAGGTACCCTGACTGTAAAATACAGATTCTGTGGTGAGTAACTGACTGTGTGAGAATAAAACATCCCGAGTCTGAAATTCCCCCGCATCTCAGTGTCACAAACTGGGTGGTGAGGGAGCTATTGCTGTCACGTCATGTGTCGCAAGGAGAGAGGGCTAGGAGTTAGAGCTAAAGGGGATGGGGTGGACAGTGTATTGGCAGTTGTAGTGAGGGCGAGCACTGTGGCCTCCTCTCTCCTCATCCATCCTCTCGTCCACCACGTCCTCTCCCCAACTCCGCTCTCACACAATTTCCCTCTCTCTGACACACACACACACACACACACACACACACACACACACACGGAATGCTGCACTCTCTCACATATGCTCTCTCCGACACAGGTCTAGTGCTTCACTTATGGATGATGAATATTGGTGATGAACACTTGCGGCTGAGGATGGGCGGGTGGAAAGTTAATCTTCACTGATGTTGGCTGCGCTGGTTCCAGCAAAATTACTCCTCTCACATCAAACTCTCCTTCCCATCACAAGCCACAAACATCTTGTTGCCAAAGCCCGAGTCTGTTGGTCAGGTCCCTGTATAATTCGCCTTCATATAATTTCAATGGTGTTTCGTGATCCCTCTCCACGACCTGAGGAATGACCCTCTTTCACTCTTCCACTGCAGTTGTGGGTTGTGAATGATGGAGACCTGGCGGTAACACTGTTCTCTCGTTGGTTAATCAAAGTCAGAAAAAAGAACCTGGTCAACATGAACATCAGTCAGCAGCTCCCAACGCTGGAGGCTGAGTTCTGAAATTCATCATCCCCGGCATGGCCCGAGCTGGATTTAACGGCAAACCCTGCACAGCGAGAACCATCCGTGTGAAATGAGGAACCATCGATGGAAACATTAGTGGCTTCAGGTCACTCCTGTAAACTGACAAGAGGAGAGTGAAGTTGTACGAACGGGAGGTAATTTTGCCTGTATGAGTGTGTGTGTGTGTTTGTGTATCTGACTAGTGTTTGTCTGTCTCTGGGTGCGAGGCTAATAGTTAGCTTTTGAACTCCTTGCACGCACTGTGACGTCGCTGTTCGCGCGACACATTTCTTCCCCCCGCTTGGCGCATGCGCAGTGTCCTTTCTGCGTCTACGGTCACGTGGCTAACGGATTTATTTTCACTTGTCGCGTTTGATGTCACCTACACGAAAATCTGTAAAGCTTCCTAAATCTCTACGAACCGGTCCGTAACTTTTGCGTCAGTTTCGACCCCCAACTGTCCTTCCTCCCTCACCAGCACTGCTTTACTCCACCTGCGATGTATTGCCCATCTCTCGCAATAACTTGTCCAAATAGCCGATGAATCACACATACACGCCTTTGTCACCTCTCGGCTAGACTGCGCAAATGCCCTTCTTGCTGGTCTCCCCTCCACCACAATCCGTAAAATTCAGATCAATCAGAACTCTGCACCCAGCAATCTCACCCGCACTAATGTTCGCTCCCCGATTACCCCAATCCTTGCCAGAAATCACTGGCTGCATGTCCCGGAGAGGATCGATTTCAAGATCCACACTCTTATTTTCAAGTATCTCCACTGCTCTACACTCCCATGCATCTCTCCCACGTCCTCTCTCCCCAACAAAGTACCCGTTGCCTTCGCTCCTCCGGTTCTGGTCTCCTCCTTGTCCCCTGGTTTACTCTCGGTGGCTGTACCTTCAGTCACTATGCCAAGAAGATCTGGACCTCCGTTCCTGAATCACTTCACCTCGCCCCACTTCTTCCTAGTATCAAGACTCAGCTGAAGACCTTTATTTTCGACTGCACTTTGGGTCAACTTTTTCCCCCTCGCCCTGGCTCGGGCCCGGGATCCGTTATTGTGAAACCGGCGACTATTATGCCGACCGACGTGGTGGGCGCTATATAGAACAAAGTTTTTGTTTTTCCACGGTACTATAGTTGTTGCACTATAGTTCTTAAAGTCGATAATGTGGACGGATTCCACAAAACACATTTCATGTCACAATGTGAACTGTAGTGACCATGTGTCATTACGAAAATAAAAAAAGTTAAGGCAGATCGAAAAATTCCATCTGAATTCCATTGGTCCTTTATTATTGATTAAAATATATTTTTTATTTACAACGAACAACAGTGAAAGGATATTTAACCACATTCTTCAACTCTTCTCTGAAGTTATGCTGCGTCACTGCATAGATGCACGTGTTTGTGCAGGAACTCAAAAGTTGCAGCATAAATCCTGTTTGCTGGAAGGTATAGCGAGAGCTATAGATGCGGTATAAATTGCTATAATTTGTGATCGGCCACTTCATTGAAGAGATAATTGTCGTCATCCATAAAAGTACAAAACTTGCCGATATTGTGAAAAGTAAAACAATGGATTTTCTTCGCTTTTCCATTTCTGGATCTCTCCCTTTACCTCCATTTTTACTGATCCCGATTCTCCTGCGGGCCGTGCTAGCCTTTAAAATATGTCTGATGGTCAGCGCATTGAAGAGAAAAATTAAAAGGAATACAATTAAAGGCGTAAAAGATCGTTGATACCATCTATACGCTCTCCATGTTGACGAAGTATAATAGCTGGGTTTGATAATGCAATAAAATGGCACATTGTTAATTGTCACAAGAGAGCAAAAAACAAAATACAATGGAACACATTGCACGAGGCTTAACACACTGACTACTGTTATTATCAAATAGGCGATTTTTGCAGAGCAATATGTAATTTTCATCTTCTGACAACATATAGCCACAAACCGATCGAAGGTGAAAACTACTGTAAACCAGGCAGAACACTTTGTGGCTGCAGCCAGCAAAACAACTTTGACACTACCCACGGGTGTGCAGAACAAGGAACTAATTGGGAAATAATAACTATTAATGCGGTTCAATATTACATCGATGATAATGACCATCAGGTCTGCGGCTGCCATGGACACCAGGTAAACAGTGATGCCTTTGGAGAGACCACAATTTCCACGGGAAAAAATCAGTATCGCCATCATGCTAGCTAAAGGAATATAAGAAAAGAGACATGAAAGAATTAATCAGTCTATTTTTGTACAGTTCATAATGGATACCGTTTTTGTGGGTAAATGGGGCAGTCAGGTAAAAGGCAGCAAATCCCACAAACTTCTATGGCACGCATCCGTTGTTGTGGTCTCATATAGCTCAGTATTGAGAGCAATCACCTTACCAGCATGAGTCCTGAGTTTCGAATCCAGGCAGGGCGAATCTTTGGGCAAGTTTCCTTGCTTCACGTGCCTAATAACAATCCGTTCAAAAATTAGTTAGTTAAATAATAAATGATAATAATAAATTAATCATAAATTAGTTATTTAAATCCTCGACTGTTTGTGGGACACTGCTGCGTGCAGTTGGCTGTCGCATGTCGTCCACAATTACACAATCCATTTATTTAACAGTGTATTTTATGAAGCGCATTGAGACCTCACGGAGATGTGAAACGCGTTCTATCAATGCAAGGATTATAAATATTAGCGCGCTAGAACAATTTAAGGATTTTTTTACGGATGTCCGGCGCGGGGTTTCGTTTACCAGGAAACCGGGAGAAACTACATTGTCTGGTCGCAAAGTTTAACTAGATTCTTAAATTCTATCTGGAGAGATGAAGTATGGAACTCGGGTTTACAGTCCATCAAAATGACTACATATCCAATAATACAACATCATTCCAATACTGCATTGCAATGTCAGCCTGGAGTGTATCCATTCAATGTCAGGAATTGGTTGACTTATAATTTTGAGGCAAGGTTACTTTCAACTCCACCTGGCTTGTACTACAAATGACAGAAACGTTCTACATCAACTAGTTTGCTATCCTTTCAATGATACAAATATATTGCGTTTGATTTCGAGGTGTAATTGAATATTGAATACTGATCGGGTTTTATATAAGGTCTGAACACTTCGCAGCATCTCAAAATGGTCCATCAGATTTCTCTGCAAAGCATAATGAAGGTGTGTGAGCAATGCTAATAATAACAATGATATTGAAAATTCTGGTTCTAAGCATAAACTCCCTTCCCTTTTCCAGTGTCCAGTTTAAAATACAGATGAGATTTTTTTTTCAAAGTTTCACGTTTGCATCTGTAACAAAGCAGCTCTTAAAAGCATTATAAATTTAGCTTTGACTGTGGCGTCAATGTCCCAGCAGTCAGCTTGAAATGACAATTATCTGAGTTTCAATTCAGAGTTGGTTTTTAGCCATTTGGTTAACAGAAAGCGGAAAAACAACACACAGTTCCACATGCATGCAACACACACAATGAGATTGACAAATATCTGCAAAGCAATGCCACATCTCTCCCTCGATGTATCCATCTGATTTACTAACCGTTAAACTTTGCAAGGCTTTGGCAGTGGGTGGAAGAATGTGAAGGATTGCAGACGTCACGCTTTGCTTAGCGTGGTATTACTGGACATTGGTCAACTAAAACAGTATTTGTAATTCAATACCACTATCTCGCCAGCTTTGCAGCTACCTTTCCAGCTAAGACCATACTGTCCGTTGAACATATGTCATTGAGCTTTAACAATAACAGATAAGAATAAAATTGATATTTAGAGTGCGTCTTTTGCGTCAGGTGGGAGTTTCAAGAAGCTGAACATTCAAGGATAGAAACCCAAGTGTGGTGGAGCAGCGGGATAGGGGATAGTGGAGGGAGAGAAGCGGGAAGCCGGCAGAAGGCACAATCGAAAGGGAGGGTCTCGAGTCCGGCCTAGAAGGAGGAAAGGACGGAGGCATGGTGAAGTAAATGTGGAAGAAATTTCCGCAGTGTGTGGTCTGAGAGAATAAAAACCATCAACCGATGGTAGGGCCGGTCGGAGGGACACGGAGCAGACAGGAGGCTCACTGAATCGAGCGGACGGAAAGTTTGTTTGAGAATCAGCAGGTCGGAGAGATTCAAAGCTGGAAGTAGGTGAAATTGAGGACGATAATCTTGAAATCGAATAGTTTTAACAGGAGCTGAGAGGGAACAATCATTTTTCCAATGGCATTCAATATCCAATTAATGAGCCATGTAGGCTAGTTTACGACAAACAGTATCCGGATGTATGATATCTCTGATGACCGAGACTGAGGAACTGGCTGAACCTGGCGAAAACCGCCAGTAGAAGGACAGTGTTGTAAATCTATTTCACATGCTTTACACAGTGGAAGCAGCTCATTTAGTGGAGACTCCGATTACGCTCTGCCTAACCGGCGCAACGAACGGTTAAATGCTGGGACCTGAGATTCTTCCCTCTCTGCAGCTGTTATCGCTGTCAGACACATAATCTCCAGCTTCACAACAGTTGAAAGAATAGACAACGCATCAGCAGCAATCTGTTGTATTGTTGCAAATGTTTTAATATCTTACCAGGAACTCCAAATATTGCAAGCATGGGGTAGTATATTGCATCAACATCATAAATGGTTAAATATGCCATTAATGTAAGCAGTTAGTTGCTAATGCGTTGATTATGCAGGGAAGACTTCTACGAAAAGACTGAAATGACAGCTTGATGAGAAGTCGTTTTATTGTAACGGCTAACCTCCGGAAGAATTAATTGGTACAATCAATTATGTCATTTTACAGTCATTGAACAAACATTTTCTAATGCGAATCAGCTATCCGATGTATGATAAGTAACAGCACAAAACACATATAAATTGTTGACTAACTTTTCTGTTTTCGTTTACGAGCAACTATGTGCAGTTTTGTTAAATAACTGAAATCGATTAATTACTGGTCTTAAGTTTTTTAATTAGGAAAATTTGTGTTCGATTTTAAGACTCGGATACATTAGTAAAAAATCCTGTGAAATTAGGCAATGGACAACGAATTAATGCGGGTTTTTGGATAGATGTACTTAGTTACATGAAGGATATGCGCTTGCTGGGGTACGTGAATGGCAATGCAACAACAGACGTAATTCTTTAGCGCAGTAAGCGTGAGTCAAAGACAACGAGCTGGAGTACCTCGAATCAATCAATCAATCAACCAATCAATCAATCAATCAATCAATCAATCAGTATTATATTTATATTGTGCCTTTTACGTCGGGCGGACTTCCCAACGCGCTGCACAGTCAGGTAGGGACTAGAACAGGATTGGGTGGTGGGAGAGGTGGCGTGGGGGCATAGTCAAGGATGTGTGTTTTTTTCTTCCTGTAATAATAATAATCATCCTTGTATTTTACATAACGCTTTTTACGTCTTCTACACGTCTCAAATCGCTTCGCGGAATATACTATAAAGTGAATTGTCTGGATAATTTGGGGCGAAACGCGGCAGCCTATTGCGCAGTAACCTATGCTGTGGAAAGGAGATTTTGTATCAGTTTGTTCTGGTTATCAAAGCTTATCTTACACAATTTTTAAAAAATAATTTTTAATATTAATATCAGTTACCTCTTCCATTTATATAGCTCCATTCAAATGGAGAGGACGTCCCAAGGCGTTCTACTATGTGGTAGGGACAAGAGCAGTGGGGGTGGGGGGTGCTTGGTGTAGGAATGCAGAAGAGTAGGAAAATTGGCTGTATATTTGTGGGCAAAATGCGGCAGCCAAATTGTGTACAGCAGTGTCCCACAAACAGTCATGGATTTGGGGCCAGAGGAAAAGGTAGGGGAAAGACGGCATGGGGAGGGGTCGGAGTCGGGGGAAGGAGAGATGGAAAGCCGACTGTACATTTGTAGGCGAAATGATCTTTTGTTACCTATTCCAACAATGGAATAAGTTATCCAACAATGGAATAAGTTAGAGACCAAATGGCTCTATTGATAATAATGAGCACACGTTCAATTTGTTAGCAAAATAAATATTCTGCACAATTACTGGATAACTTGTGAAGCAGTTCGAGCTGTCAATACCGTAACAAGGCGCCGTGTCAAAATGCAAGCAATTGTATGAGAGCAAAGGAATTTACAGGACGAATGAAGTCCAAGTCCATCTCGTTTGCCATCCTGGCAGAAGCTGCAGAAGCTCTGTTTCACGATAGCATACTCTCAGAAATTATTTTCGATTAGAAATCTATCGGAATTCTATCTGAAATAATCGAAATATTTTGCTAACTCATTACATCTGGTGCGTCAGTTGCAGAAGTTTTACACTTATTTTTTACACTAATCAGCCGCAGTTCAGTTTCCCCGTTTCTACTTTTTGGTAGAAGGGAAATTCAGTAGGTCATTATAAAAGATTGTTATTCAGCCCAGAAGCTCAAAGAGCATAGTGATATCGACAACAGCTTTCACTTACATAAGAAGGATTGCGTCTCAAAGCGCATGAATTGTGACTCATCCTTCTCTACTCTAGTTACAACATGCTAATCGCGCCTCCTCGTTCAATCTCTCCATCGCCTCATTCATTTCTCAGATACCTTCGTGATGATAAAGGTATTATTTGTATTATTATTTCCGAAAAATATAATTCAACATTACAATTTTTTGTTCATCTTGCGGACGTCACACAGGGTGCAGTGTTTGAGCAACTAACAGTGCCTGAGCTTGAAGGTGATTCGTACCAAAAGGGGAGATCAGCATAAAGTATGATTATTGACAGTTCAGGAGTGTCGTAAAGATGGCCAATGAGACGGAACGGAAGAATAACTCGAAGCAGAGATCGTGAATATCCAATGACTGAAACCATGACTTGTAATGTTGCAGTGATTGCGGCGTTACAGAAGCCAGGTGCTCTTTGATGAATGGTAGAGATGTGGGAAGTGAGCAGGCTTGAGAGCGAGTCCTAAAATACTAACATGCAGACACAGATCACTTAGAAACGACACGGGATTGGCAGAATTATTGTAGAGGTAGTCTGAACTCCAAGCAAAGGAGAAAAGAACATTCTATGCTGATGCCCTCCATCCTCTGATTTTTAAAGAGGTGGCTGAAGAGATATTGCTTGATCTTCTACAATTCTCTAGATTCTTGAACAGTTCGCATTGATTGGAAGTTCACAAACGTAACACCAATATTTAAGTAGGATGGGGGAGAGAAGTTGCAGAGCTATAGACCAGTTAGACTGACATCAGTTGGAGGGACAATTCTGGAATGCTTAAATAGGAGCGTCTTTCTGTGGAACTTAGAAAACTATAACATGAAAAGACAGTGTCAACACAGGCTTTACAAAGGAGATGTAAAGCTTGTCAAAGGATGTAACGAGCATGCCAATAGTGGAGAACAAGAAGATGTAGTTGCTCAAACGATATCTATTTTAGATAGAATGTTCTCGCCTTCGAGTGGTTGCAGCACAGATTCACTCGGTTGCGTCCTGATCCCCAACCTCTATTATCGATGGACACTGCATCTACTATCCCGCTGGTCATAGTCAAGAGTTCTGACAGCGTTGCTAGTAATCGGAATGCACTTACTTACTGCTGATATTACAAATATCTGGGAATAAGAACCAAAAAATAATTTCGCCCACAAATGTACAGTCGGCTTTCCTCCTCTACTTCCCCCTGGATCGATTCCACCCCTTGCAATCTTTCCATCAGCTTTTCCTGTGGCTGAACTTCCATCACTGTTTCTGGGACACTGCTGTCCACAACTTGGCTGCCGCGTTTCGCCATGAAATGTACAGTACATTTTCCTAATGTGCTTCATCCTGCCCTCGCCCACACACTTCCCCCCGCCCCCACCCTGCTATTTTACCTACCTAACTGTTCAGCGCCTTGGGACGTCCTCTCGATTGCAAAGCAGCTATATAAATTAAAGATATAATTGAATGAATGGTTGACGTTTTCACAATATTCTTCAATGTTAACATTTTACTAATTTGGATGAATCTTGTAGGACCACGATCCTTCGTCAGAACTCAGTTCAGTTTTTGAGTTTTGACGTACAGTCGTGCACCGAAAATCTTTAATAAATCGTTGACAACAGAAAAAAACTGTTAACTTATCTTCAGTTACTATAATTTCTCCCCCGTTACATCCATCTGGACAATTAGGAACAAAATCACAGAGAGTCAAATTGGAGCTTTGAAAATTCAACGAACCCACAATGTTGGTGGGTAAGAGAATGTCTATGTTTGACGTCGAGATGGGCTACTGAAAGAAATTACACGTCTTTCCACATAGCTATTTATTAGCAAAAGCCAAAGATCTGGGAATCGCAGGTGAAATTGCAAGTGACAGTGTTTCCCATATACCACGGCGAATCATGTAGATGAGAGCACATAGATGGAAAGAATATTAGATAGATTAGTTGATTGGGCGAAACTGTGGGAAAAGGAATTCAATGTGGAGGTCAGTTCATATCCACTACGAGTACCAAAATAGTGATACAAAATATTTTCAATTTGGTGAGAATCCATGAGCTGTGTATTATCAAAGAAATTTGTATGTCCACGAACACAAATCTCTCAAAATGGTTCAGAATTAGGGATAGTCACTAAAAAGATAAGTGGCATGTTGCCCTTCAACTCAAGCAAAACGGAATGTATAACAATGAAAATGATGTTTAAATTCTACAGATGAGCGTTGGATAGACCCGACCTATTATAGTTCAATTATAGTTATCGTTCTTCGGGAAAGTTACATTGGCTCTAGTGTGGGGATATCCAAGACAAACCAGAATAATCACCGAGCGAATAGGGATAAATTATGAAACACGTCTCTGTTCCATTGAGATTTGACTGCTGAGTGGTCAACTGGTTGAGATTTAGCAAACCTATTTGAAAATTATAGCTAGGCAATATCGGAATTAGATTGGTAGGTAGCTTTTTACCCAAACTATTTTGAGATTTGGAACCTTCTGCTCGAAAATGCTGCAGCTGCTGAAGCTTTTCACCTTTTAAAAACTCGAGTGGATAGATATGTACAGCCCTCTCATCTCAAATATTGTTTTACACAATTTCAGACAGTAATACCTCACTATCGCCATTCCATCTTCTGTGGTCATTACGACATCAAACGTTTCGGGAAACACATTTTCTCTCTCTGGTCTGCCTGTTCTGTTGCATTTTCTCCCCCATCTTTGTTTCGCATTTTCAACCGTTCTTCTCTCAACTGATGTTACAACCCACCCGCCCTCCACCTCACCTACTGCAGTTTTTTCCACAGCACAAACATCTCTCTAACCATCATATTCTGTTTTCTCTCCAATTGTCCCCGTTGCATTCGTTGTCCTGACACCCATCACCTATTTGATTCCTCAAAAGACTCTCGCTCCCAACTTGCCACAATCCTGTCGCAATGTCATGTATCCGAAATGCTAACTCGGTTTCCTTTCTTTACATATGCTACCTGATCTGCTGGGTGACCCGGAGATTCCCAGCGTTTATATTAGTGAATAGGTATCCGTTAGGTGAGTTTAATAATGGATAATAGAGAGGGTGGCTAATTAGAGTTGAGTTACAGATCAGCTCTGTAATGTTAAACGATGGGATGAGGCTCCACTGTTGTGCATACGTTTCTGTGTTTTCGTCCATGTCCTCAATTTGCCTGATTGCCAACTCAACGAGGCATTCTTCACTTCCCAAATAGATCTCCTCACACTCATTTCCAACTACCTGCATGATCTGACGTTATTATATATTTCTATCGATTGTACCGCCGTCTGAAGTTGCTCGAGCTAAAGTTTCCACCAATTTTGGCCGCACTTATAGCGAATAAACACCGAAACTCTGTAAATCTCTATCTATCAATCCACCTTGTCCTTTCTTTCTCCATTTTCATGTAATCCCCGTGTGATACAAGTTGTTTATGTAATTTATTGAATCCCACAGCTCAATATTTGGAGCAATCTTCTCACAAGCCAGAGAACTGGGTTTGATTCCCAGTCAAGTTTCCATCCAATTCACGCATTTGTTATGCTAGCAGTAAGTAGCAAGCGTATGTTAGTCGATTGTCGGATTGCATCAGGGAGGAAATGTTAATTAATAAATAGTAATAATAAATTAGTCAATAAATCGTCGACTATTAGTGGGACATCTGTGATGGATATGCTGTCGCGGTTCGCTCACGAAATGTACAAAATATTAATTTCACAGCAAAGTGTGCGAACGAACTCCCTGTAAGATGTAATGTTGACATGAGAAGTTGCTACATTAAACTGAAGGCTTATTCTTTGATACTATTTTAGACGTCGTGTTCAAACAAGCGTGGTTAATGAAAATGACAATAAATCGTTTACCTAGGTGTCCCCAGAGTCAAATATCTTCTATAAAAATAGTAATGCATTTACATGTACCTTCTGATTGTCGGAGAGCGTGTGTCTCACAGCGATTGGCACACTTTGCTCACTCAAACATGGGGAATCCAGAAATGTTTGACGTTGAAGCTATTTACTATTCAATACTCGCAGTTATTGGTGTACCTGGTAATGCATACAGACATCAGATTCCATCCGCCTTTGTCTCTTTCTTCTTGTTTCTCTCATGCTTTAAGTGCCGGAGTGGTTGCACGACGAGAACATCTAGGGTACCTCTTTTGGAACTCATGTGGCTCAGTGGTTAGGGCACTTCATTTGCAAGCTGGGGAAACTAAGCTGGGAAGATCTGTATTCGAATGCAGGCAGGTCAGGGCGAAAACTTGGGCAAGTTTCCTTACCCCACACGCCTATTAATAATTCCTCCTCCCAAAAAATACCACAATTGTATAACTGGCCATTTCAATCCACGACTGTTTGTGGGACACTGCTGTGCGCAATTGGCTGCCACGATTCGCCCACAAATATATACAGTCAGTTCACGTTATGGTACAGTCCGTGAAGTGCTTTGGGACTTCGATAAGATGTGAAAAGCGCTACATTAAATGCAAGGATTATTATGATTATACAATTTATCTATAATCTATTGAGTTGGAAAGTTTGAAGCAAGGTCTGATTCAGTTTGGAAACTGTAAAGCCGGTTAGTAAAATGACAAAAAAATTAAGACCAGGGGTAACATCCTGCTATAAAACCTGGGGGTTGCATTTAAATTTAGTCTGCGAAAACACTGTTACAGTGACCGAATGGTAAGTGTATGGAGTAAATTACCTTGGGCGATAGAGAAACCAGGAAGTGTTGATTTTTTCAAACACAAGATAAATAGTTTTCTTTCAGAAAAGAATATGTTATGAAGTACTATATCATGAATATACATATGAAATGGAATGCTAATAATTGTTACGTTTGATACAACAGTCAATGTGCCATCGCTAAGCGCTGAAAGATCATCTAACCACTTAACTCCTACTTCCTTCTTGGTAAGCAGAGTCAATTTAGTTAGAAAATGTATTCAAGGTTCGTTCCGCTCAGTGGTGTCCTCCGTTAGAGAACACCACTGTATGAAAAATGTTTTATTTGGAAGAACCAGTAGCTGAGATGTTAGAGCAATCAGCTCGTAAGAGAGAAATGCATGGTTAGATGCGCAGCCAGTTTCATTATTTCACTCGAACTATATTTATATACGCAGTAAGTAAAAACGGGGTATAAGTTGGAGGACTGCTTGGACGTTCGATAGATGAGGTGAATTTTGACATATACATTTGACGGTTGCACAAAGGAGTGAACGATGGCAGAAGAGAAGGGTGATAGGTCAACAGGGGCCAGGCCGTTAGGAGCCGCACTTCCACCGTGACGATTCGGTAGTGAGGTATGGTGGAAGTTGTGGACGCCTGCAGTGGATTCTCTCATGTGCAAAGGTGGCGCATGGAGCGACCAAAGTTTTCGTGAGGAGGAAAATGTTGATATTTTCATTTCAGTAAGTTCTAGGATGGTGCGTGTTTTGTTACAGAAGGAGTGAGCCTATTGTAGGCTGATCCAGAGGGGACAGTTAGTGCGGAAATGTTAAACAAGTACTACAACAACAACAAAATTACATTGATACAGCGCCTTTGACCTCGGGTGGACTTCGCAGGAATGCAAAATACGGTAACGTTGGATAAATAACGGTTGCGATAGTGGTGTGGCGACAGATCAGATCAATGAGATCCTGGTGCACCAAACAATCAGGATGTGAGATGCGCTGGAAATTCATAAATTGTAACCTGGATCCCGGCGAAACATTCACCTTCAACCTTTCTCTCTGGTCGTTTGGCTCCAGCCTCCTGCTCACATTTCCTGTGCCATCCATCCATTATGTTGATCACGGATTGCAACCAGTACCCTCAGCAGCTCTGAAAGTCTCTCACTCAATCACTCCGGTTTGCCCCTTCACTCAAATCCAAACCGAAGACGTTCGCTTTCGATCAAGTTTACATTCACCTCTCGGTGGCTCAGTCTCAATCTCCTCTATTATCAAATGCTCCGAGAAACTACCCCTTGTGAAGTTTCCTGTGTAAATGTAAGCTTTTGTAGAGCCCGTATAAAACGCTGGATTAATTCTCCCCATTCAACAGTGAAACTAATAATAATACTTCAATTTGATATACAGATTTTCACGTATACTAGATGTCAAGTCCTTTAACTCAGTTTGTTTAGAGCACTCGTCTTGAAATCTTGAGATCCGTATTTCCTATCTAGCCTAGTGAGGGATTAACCTTCACCAAGTTTACTTTTTCCACACGACTAATAATAATACGCCTGGAAATCTATAATAAATCAGTCATTTGAATTCAGGACTGTTTGTGGGGACACTGCTGTCTACTGGTACTGGCTGCCGCATCCCGCCCACAAATATACAGTCAATTCACTTCACAGTATATTCTGAATTCCAAAGCCTCGGGGTATGTTAGCCTTAGGCACGGCCACCGAGGTTGGAGCGGAGGAGTTGGAGGATATTGTGGAGGCCAGACACGGTGGAGCGAAAGCAAAGGGAGCTGGTTTGAGAAGAGCGTATATCAAAGAGGTAGGGGGAAGCAGAGGAATGGAATGATTTGAAGACACGGGTGAAGAGCTTGAAGTCGATACTCTCTGGGACAGGCAGCCAGTGAAGTCTCACAAGGACTGAGATAATGGGCGAGCGAATTATGGTGCGGGTGATAATGTGGGTGGCAGAGGACTGAATGACCTGGACTCTGTGTATTGTGGAGGAGGGGAAACAGGCGAGAATGGCATTGGAAAAGGGGATTTTTAATCACTTTGAGACACAGTCGAGAAGACGATAAATACGCGATATCAAATGCTAATACTTAAGATTTGTATTATTACGGCTTCGCATAATTTGTTTCGCATAATTTGCTGCAAAGTGAATTTATGTAAATTTTTGGTCAGTGTATAAAATCCCTGAATATATTTCGCAGCCTCCACTTTGTCAGCCGCCGGCCTGAAGAGCACAATGTCAATGCTTGTTGTTGTATTAAAGTGGACCTGCTCGCCATTGATTGGAAATTACGACATTACCCGGATTGTTTTATACAAACCCAGGATTATTTTGATGACTGATCTGTATTACATGCAGATAATCATGCCCGGTGTAAAACATTTCAGGAAAGAGACGGTAATGTGCTGTGTTAAGCCATCATATGTAACAGCTAAACGGTTAGTCTCGGAGAACTATAAAATGTTTCCTCATTGCCTGAAAAGGTGGTGGAGGCTGATTCGATAACAACTTTTACAAGGGAATTAGGTCTTTATTTAGGGAGAACAGGTCTATTAGGCTATGAGGAGCGGGCAGGGCAGTGGGATTGAATCGCTCTTTTCAAAGAGCCGGCACAGACTAGATGGGCCGAATGGCCTCCATTTGTGCCGTAAAATTCTATGAATCTATGATTGTATATCTATTCATGAACATGTTGCTCTCTCTCTCGTTAAGTGTGCTTGTTGCACGCAGTGCTAAATTTCAGCCTCCTTTAGAAAGAGACACAATGTCTATCTCCTATTAAAACAGACGTTGATCCCACACAGTCCCTATCACACGTCCCTACATGGCCTCGACTCTCACACACAAAACGCTTAACAACCAGATGCACCTTTTGCCTCTCACGCACAGAACAAAATGTGTGTCACTACCATTCCCTTCATGTCTTATCCACTGTGTCCTCTCTTAAAGTAAATGATTGCTGTCCCCGACATTGTGTATTGTTTATATCAATAGACACACACATACAGTGTCTGGCCTCCCTCACACACAATAAGCAATGGTTTCAGGTGAATAGGGTCCCCAGCATCCCTCCAGTCAGCGAGATACTGAGCTCATTACATTTCCAGACAAAGCCATTTTCACACCGTTTCTATGCAATGATTCCTTGCCCTGTCTCCCACACACACACACCAAGTTTGATTTTCTCTTTTCTACACACAGACGTACAAGTTTACATCCTTTGCACAGACACAAAAACACAGTCTGTGTCTCACGCCCGCAGCCAGTGCCACAAATATAGGCTGTAGTGACTGTCTCTGAGACACATTACCTCAGGCCTTGGCTCTCAGCCACCTGTGCCCGACACTCTGCGGTGTGGCGTCAATCCGGCGCCTCCCTCCGGTCAGTAGCTTCCATTCCCGGTAATCAAACCGTCTCTCAAACCGTGTGTGTGAGGGGGGGGAGCCAGACTGTGGGGTTCAGAGAGAAGCAGAGCTGGAAGCTGCGTGTGTGTGTGAGAGAGAGAGAGAGACGGCAAGAAAGCAGGTGAGAGACACGGTGTCAAATTCCCTTGGTCTGGAAATGGCAGGTGTTCAGTCTGTCGGAGAGACACACCTCGTTCAATTAACCCCACAGAGTATTGTGTGTGTGTGTGTGTGAGAGAGATTGTGACACACACACACTCACACACATGTGAGTGTGAGGGTGGTGTGAGTGTGTGACGGGTGTGATTTTTACGTGGTGTCAGTGAGTGATGTGGTGTGTTTATGAAGGGTTGTGAGTGTGAGGCGATGTGAGTGTGTGTAGATGTGAGTGTGAGGGGGTGTGAGTGTGTGTGTGAGGTGTGAGTGTGAGGTGAGTGTGAGTGTCAGTGTGAGCAGGTGTGAGTGTGAGGGGGTGTGAGGGTGTGTGAGTGTGAGTGTGAGGGGAGGGTTGATGGGGATGGACTGACTGATGGGTTACTGGCCGGGGAGGCTGGTTGGTTGGTGTGAGTTAATGAGGTGGCTGGTGCTGGAGACTGACTGACTGACCCTCACGTTGCCCTCTGGTGTGGAGCCTGTAGCTCAGGGGTGACAGCCCTCGCCTGGCGAGCCGCAGACCCGGGTTCCATTCCCGGCCTCACCTCGAGCCGAGTCTCCTCCTCCACCCGCCTGACACACACAACAACAACAACAACAGCAGCAATAATAAAATGGCCGCCCCCCCCCCCCCCCCCCCGGCTGTTTGTGGGGGAGGCTGCCGGGCGCCATCGGCTGCATCACCCACAAAACACACAGTCACTTCACCGGACATTGAGTCCCGTGAGGAGATTCCAGGTGAGGAGAGGACGGGACAAAACGCCCGGAAAATGGCGGATTATTATCCCTGTTATTGTGGCTCTCACTGCGTCTCTCTCTCTCTGTCTGTGTTTCTCTCAGTCGCTCTCCCACAAAACACACAGTCACTACACTGTGACCCTCCAACACAGTCACTAAACTGTGACCCCCCTAAACACACAGTCACTACACTGTGACCCTCCAACACAGTCACTTCACTGTGACCCTCCCACACAGTCACTACACTGTGACCCTCCAGCACAGTCACTACATTGTGACCCTCAAACACAGTCCCTACACTATGACCCCCTAAACACACTACACTGTGACCCTCCAACACAGACACTAACCCGTGACCCCCCTAAACACACAGTCACGACACTGTGACTTCCCTAAACATAGACTCACTATACCGTGACCCTCAAACACAGTCACTGCACTGTGACCCCCAAACACAGTCACTACACTTTGACCCTCAAGCACAGTCACTAAACTGTGACCCCCCTAAACACACAGTAACTAATCCATGACCCACCTAAACACACAGTCACTACACTGTGACTCCCCTCAACACACAGTCACTACACTGTGACCCCCCCTAAACACACAGTCACTACACTGTGACACCCCCTAAACACACAGTCACTACACTGTGACGCTCACATACAGTCACTACACTGTGACCCCCCCTAAACACACAGTCGCTACACTGTGACCACCCCTAAACACACAGTCACTACACTGTGGTCCCTGGCTGCACATTTTGACTGCAGACACTGGTTTTCAGATGACAGCTTGTACTCCAGTCACCCATCGCGCTCCTGCAATATTAACTTACTAACTCGTGACTCCCCTAAACACAGTCACTACACTGTGGCCCTCACACACAGTCACTACACTGTGACCACCCTAAACACAGTCACTACACTGTGACACCCTAAACACACAGTCACTGCACTGTCACCTTCCAACACAGTCACTACACTGTGACCCCCTTAAACATACAGTCACTACACTGTGACCCCCTTAAACATACAGTCACTACACTGTGACCCTCCAACACAGTCACTACACTGTGACTCCCGTAAACACAGTCACTACACTGTGACACCCCCTAAACACACAGTCACTACACTGTGACCCCCCCTAAACACACAGTCACTACACTGTGACCCCCCTGAACACACAGTCACTACACTGTGACCTCCCCTAAACACACAGTCACTACACTGTGACCCCCCTAAACACACAGTCACTACACTTGACAGTGAGCGAGCGTTTCCGGTGCGTGTCACGTGACTGGCTTTGAGGCGCCAGACGCCAGCGTCACTAATGTCGTTGTTATTATATTATTATTCAATGTGAAGCCTCTGTGACCTCAGAGACTTTCGGCTGCAAAATTTAAACAGCCGTTGGCTGCGCGCGCAGCTCCAACCGTCGCCTCCCCCGAGCACTGGCAGTTTGGCGCTTTTCACTGGTTACCTGGGAGACGGGGGGTGTGTGTCTCTCTCTCTCTCTCTCTCTTCTGTCAATCACGCGTTACCTAGGAGACGGGGGTGTCTCTCTTTGCGTCTCTCTCCTGTCAATCACTGGTTACCTGGGAGACAGCGACGCGAAGGCTAACGCGTCATCAATCGGGGTCACGTCACGTGCTGAATGTCCACAATGGCGGCGGCGGAGACAGGGAAGAAGGTGGGCGGTGTCTGTGTACAGACGGTCAGGGGGAGAGAGAGAGAGAGAGAGAGAGGGTGAGTCTGTGTGTGCGCGTGTCCCTGTAGCAGGGCCTGGTGAGAGAGTCTCTGTGTGTGTGTCCCTGACCCCCCCCCCTTGTCTCCCTGTGGCTGCTGTATGTGTGTATGTGTGAGAGAGAGTGTGTGTCTCTGTGGGAGTGCGTATGTGTGAGAGTGAGTGTGTTTGTGTCTGTGTCTTACTAACCCCCCACCTCCCTTGTCTCGCTGTACAGAGTCTCGGTTTCTGTGTGTGTTTGTGTGTGTATCTCTGTGTGTATGTGTGTGTGCATATATATGTGTCTCTGTGTGTGTGTGTCTTTGCGTGTATCTATGTGTGTGTGTGTATATATGTGTCTCTGTCTGTGTGTGTGTGTCTGTGCGTGTGTGTGTGTATATCTATGTGTGTGTATATGTGTCTGTGTGTCTGTGTGTGTCTCCCTGACACTCTTGACTTCCCTGTAGGTCCTGGTGTGAGGATGAGAGTGTCTGTGTGTATCCCTCACACCCCCCTTTGTAGGAGAGGCTGGTGTGAGGGTGAGTCTGTCTGTGTGTATAAGTCTGTGTGTGAGAGAGTCTCTGTGTGTGTGGCTGTGTATCCATCACCCCCCTCTTGTCTCCCCCCTAATGAGATCCTGGTGTGAGGGTGTCTGTGTCTCCCTGACCTCCCCTTGCCTT